>JAJEJO010053072.1:1886-12468 GCA_020662805.1 Glaucomys volans | reverse complement strand
GGCCTTTATGTCCTCAACAATTGCACTTGAGATCAGTAACTATCCTTGCTTACACCACAATCTGTCACCTACTTCTTGCTGTTTTTCTATAGCACTTCACAATTGCAGAAATTTCCTAGAATGTTTTTGGAGAACACTCACAAGGATAACCTCTTTTAGAGTTCCTTCATAGAAGTTGGTTTCCTCCCCAACATACATCTGAATTTAGTGCATCCAAAATCTCCTTTAATCCTCCCTGATTTAATATTCAAACTTCCAGGTTTTCTGCCATTCCTCTCTTTAGCTGGATGCATGCTCAAATTCTTGTGATGCACTGTAAAATGTGCTCATCCTGCCTTCATCAGGCCCTTGATTCATCCCTCAATTTCACGTATTTTGAGGATCATTTTTCCAGGGTGTGTGAATATGGTCTCTAGTTGGCATCTTCAATCTACTGGTTAGTCTATCCTTGGAAATGTGCAGAGTGTCTTTGTTCACACAGGTGATAGACAGATAAGAGTATTACACCTCAAGAGAAGACACATTGTGATAGTGTTTCTACATCAAAGTGTGAGTTTAAGGGAGCCTTGGACAATCATAGCAGGACAATGTCTGAGTACACTGATAGTTCAAAGAACAACAGAGTTGATGGAGCCTGGGATTTGGATTGAGCACAAAATGTCCCTGCTGGACTGCCAGCAACTTGCTACTCTCCATTCAAAAAGTTTAGGGATGAACTCCCTCTCTCCACATTGAGAAATTCATTCACTCCTCACTTGTACTTGGAGGTCCTGAATTCAAGGTTCCTTCTGTCTCCTGTTGGAGCATTTGGGGAAAGGTGTGGCATGACACCAGATTTCATGTGTTGTCTCCCAAATAAAAGTTCACCTAATCCATTGAGCCACCGTGCATGATCCTCTTCTCTGAAGTGTCATTGACTATCATTGCATGTGGCTGCTAATGCCCTAGACCAGATTCCCAACTCTACAATATGCCTAGTGAATTGAGGGTTTTCAGAGGACCATGCCCCTCGGACATGTGCTAGGCATGGTGGCCCACCTGTCCTTGGGCACCCCCACATCTCTTACTGGTATATTACTCCTGGTGGGGAACAATTGCCTGCAGGTGGTCCTACTCCCAGGAAATGATAATATCTGCTGGCCCAGATATTATCATTTGGCCCAGTGAGTACATGGTCCCTCCCAAACATGGAGGTTATTGCAACCTGTCAGTTTTGTGCACTGTGTTTTTTCTTGGATGAAGCCCAACAGAACATGTCCACTACAAAGCTTAATTCCTCTTCTCATGTGTTATGAAGTTAGGATCCCATTTGTGGCCCATAAAAGACCACTGGGACTCGCCTGCTTCCCCTTCCCTGTTCTCAGGAGATCTGGACAAGTGCTTTTTTTGAAAGTTCAGCTGCAGTAGTCAGGATCTGATGAGATTCATGAACCCAGAAAGGTTGAATAATTCCCAGATTTAATTGGAAACACAGTTTAAATAGAGTCTTCAGCAAGCAGCTGTGGGGCCTGAGGAAAGTGCTTCCCCAAACCTACATTTCTTTAGTTGGTATTCCTGAAAATGGAACACTCAGGAATGCAGGCATTGTAATGGTCTCATTGATATGCTGGCAAATGTATTGCATCAGGAAATTGTACAACATTAAAATGTTCACCAGGATCTAAAATGGGTTTTACTCCACTTTCGGTGTTTGAAATTCAGGTGAAGCACACCTTGGGAATTCATTTTTGCCTTTTAGCAGGGAAAGACATTCAAAATGCCAGCTGCACTAGTGTTTGCAAAGTAGAAGTTTTCTGGTGTGCACTGCAGTATCTCTGCAAAAGAAGTGGACATCTATGACTCAATTTTATCCCTCAAAAGCCCAGGTTCAACATGAAAACTGAGAGATGTAGACAAAACACACTTGCATATGGCCCTGACTGTACTCATTTTGTTATGCTTTGCATGTTTATACACATCATTTTTTAAGAACATGTATGAATTGCACTGAATATATAAGCTTGCTTCTACTTATATCATTCAGTAGCCACAGGGGCTATGTAAAGCCTGGTTCCCCTGTATCACTCGAGATCTTGGTCATAAATATTGAAGCATTATTTCAACAGTTTTATTTTTTTGAGGGCTGTCTCAAGAGATACTTTGTAGGGATGTGTGAAGGATGGTATGTTCTGATATTTATCAAGAAAATGAGAATAATTCAATTCTGATGTTAGTGCAGGGATGATCCAAGAAAACCTATTTAATGTAAACCTATTGAAGAAATAAAATCAGGGACATTAGTTATGTGTCAGCAATGGTGTGGATGCCTGTACTTCCTACAGGTAAGGACTTGGGATTTCCAAAGGATGCAGGATCACTTTCCTGCTCCCTAAGTCCTAGCAGACATTTCATACTTCCACTGTTATCTCTGTTTTTCACATTAAGGTTTTACATGTATTGTGTCTTCATTGTTGCATTGTAACAGAGATGTTTCTGTTTAGATTTGTGATGTTGTGCTGCACACTTTATTTCCAGAGTCATCATTCAGTGGACCATAGGTAAATTGTACTTGTGTAAATTGAAATGCTTAGGTGTATGTGCTGTGCTGCAGGAAGGCCTTTCTTACCAGGTCCTCTATCAGGAAAACTAAATCTGCCCATGCTTAATAGGGTATCCCTTCTAGCCTTCAGGGTAGAGTCAGAAATGGGGGAGGGCTTTTAGGTCCTCAGCTATTGCACTAGTTCTATGTAACTATGCTTGATAACATAATGATCAGGCCCTGATTTCTTGCTGAATTTGCATGGCACTTTGCAGCTGAAGAAAGTTCCTGGAATACTTGGGGAGACCACTCACAAGGATAACCTCTTTGAGAGTCCCTTCACACAAGTGGTTTTCTTCTCCAACACCCATCTTCATTTAGTGCACAAGAAAAATACATTATTCCTGCCTGTTTAAATATTCAAATTTCAGAATTTCTGCCAATCCTCTCTTTCGACTGGATCCATGTTCAAATTTCATGTGAAGACCTGTAAAAACGGGCTCATCCTGCCCTTATCAGACACTTGTTTCATCCCTCAATTTCAGATTGTTGGAGGGTCATTGTTTCAGATTGTGTGGCCTAGCCTGTTGTAAGCATCTTGAAGCTGCTGGTTAAGGTGCTCTTGGAAATGTAAAGAGGGACTTTTTTCATACAGGCAAAAGGCAGTTCAAGAGAATTACAACTTCAGTGAGGACCCATTGTGAAAGTGCTTCTGCATCAAAAGATGAATTGTAAGGCCCCTTGGAAACTCATAGCAAGAAATTTCTGAGTGCACCATAACTGTAAGACAACCACAGAGGTGGTGGGGCCTGTCAGTGGAGTAAGAATCCAATGTCTCTCCTAGAATGACAGCAACTTGCTTGCATCCATACTCAGTGTTTAGTGATGAACAACCTCCTCAACATATTGGGGAGCTCAGTCACTTCTCACTTGTACTTAGAAGTCCTAAATCCCAGGTTGCAGCTGTCGTCTGTTGAGGCATTCATTGAAAGGTGTGGAATGACACCAGAGTTGATGTGTTGTTTCCCGGTTCAATTTTCACCTAACCCACAAACTCGCCCTACAAGCTCCTCTCCTATGATATCAATGGCCATCCTTTGGAGGGGCTGTAAATGCCCTAGGCAAGTTCTCTGAATCAGTAATGTATCCAGTGAGTCCAGACCAGCAGGCATGTGTTTGTAGGTCCATGCCCCTGGGGTCTGTTCTAGGCTTGGTGACCCACCTATTCTTGGGCAGTTCTGCTTCTCTCTCTAGTCCACTACACTTTGTGGGGACCAAATGCCTGCAGGGAATCCTCATTCCCAAGATATCATAATGGCTGTTACCACCCAGTGAGCACATAGGCCCTTCAAGGACATGGATGGTATGGCAAACTGTCAGGTTTCAACGGGGTCCCTTGTCTTGGATAAAGTTGGATGTCTCAAATCCCATGGTGACATGGCCACTACACACCCTGATTTCTCTTCTCCTGTGTACAGAGGTTAGGATCACATTTGTGCCCAGCAAAAGATCCATGGGTCTCAGCTCCTTCCTCTTCCCTCATACCAGCACAGCTGGAAAAGTGCTTTCCTTGACCATTCCTTGGCAGTAGCCAGAACGTGAAGAGACTCCAAAAACTATAGCAACATTGACACCATTGTGCTGTCATGTGACCTTTCTGTGACTGTAGGCTGTATGTGAAGCACAACTAAGATGACAGATAGGCAATACAGGGAGACCCATTTTCCTCAAGGTCCAGAAACAAGCTGTGGAAAGAGAAAAACCTTTATTCTCCAACAAAAGTCAGAAAATTACTCGACTGTACAAATCAAACTCCTGTTTTCTATCCTCTTCAACTCTGCAGATTGTAGCTTTATTCTCCCTTGCTCTCATGTCCCAGGAACAGTGGGAAAAGGGTTAGGCATTTCTTGAGTGGGATCAAAACAAGGGTAGTAGCATATTGTGGAGAAATTTAAGACTGACAGTTCAATGCACAGGATTTTCTGCAAAAAAATTCACTTCAAAGAATATTGAGAGGAATTTCTGCAAACACAATTACTGGAAGTTTGAGAACTGAATGCAGATGATTTTTTCTCTGAGCAAATCTTATTCATGGATTTGCAAATACTGTGAACTATCACCTCTTTTCATTCTCTAAACATACTTACACACTGACCCTTGCAAAGATGCTGACACATTCCCTAATTAGGGAAACAGTCTTTTACCAGGAAAACCAACTTTTTCAAGCGCTGAGTTTGCTGAGATGAAAAGCAAGGTCACCACCTCCACGGGGATATGCATTTGGCCAAGTTGGTTAGATTTTCCTCAAGGAAAAGTCCAGCAGCAATTAAAAGAAAGAGAATTTTGACCAGTGTGCAAAAGTAAGGGCATGGTGTTAATGTGTGAAAGTTTCCCTCAATTTCCTTTTGTCCCAAAGATGAGGGCATATAATATTTCCAATAAGGAACTTCTCCTGCCACCACACTCCTCCATCATTTCCTCCAGTAATTATCTGCTCATTGAGAAGTTATAACTCTCTTTTTTCCTAAAGGGACAGGGATAAAAGTTTCTCTCCTCATGACTCCCTAGACACTGGATTTGACTTTCAACAAAGTGTTCTGGCTTAGTTGTCCTCCAAAACATTCTACAGAATTTGATAGCAATTGTAGGACTTTGTTTGGTTGGTTTCTCTGCAAACCATTTCACATAGTGATGCCTGAACAACATGCAGTCATCTACCATAAGGAACCTATTCAGATCATGCCAACCCTCCAGTATCTCAAACTTTCCTCCTCGGTTCAATCAAGTGAATTCAAAAGGTTTGGATAAATCTCAGTTTTAATTGGAAACCCATTCTAAAGAGAGTATTCAGCAAGCAGATGGAGGACCTGAGGAAAGTGCTTCTCCAGAGACCTAGATTTCTTGAGTCTGTATTCCCAAAGATAAGATAACACTCAGGAATGCAGAGGTTGTAACAGTCTCATTAATATGCTGAAAAGTGCATTGTTTCAGCAAGTTGTACATCACAAAAATACTCACCAGTGTGTAATATGTATTCTACTCAATTTTCTGTTTCTGAAGCTCAGGTTGAGTACATCCTGGGACTTCATTGTTGCCTTTCAGCAGTGACATTGAATTTATCTTTGGCAATATGGTGTAGGAAAGAGAAGATTTCTGGGGTGCATGGCAGTCTCTAAGCAAAAGAGTTGGGCTTCTACACCTCATCGTTTTCCCACACATCCCCAATAACAACTTGAAAACCGAGAAATGTAGACAAAATACTGCTGCAGGTGTCTCTGACTGTACACAGTGTGTTGTGCTTTGCCTGTTGATAGACATCATTGACTAAAGGCATGTATGAATTATCACTGAATAAATACATTTACTTCTGTTGATATCATTCAGCAGTCACAGGGGCTATGTAAAGCCTGTTTTCCCTGTATCAATGAGATCCAGAATCATTACTAATGAAGCATTTTTTCAGACTTTTGCTAATTTTGAGGGATGTCTTAAGAGATGTTGTTTAGAGTTGTGTGAAGGATGGTATGTTAAGATTTTTATCAAGGAAACAAGACAGAAAGACTGTTTAAAATAATTCCATTGAATAAATGAAATTAGGGACATTTGCTACTTGGCAGGGTTGGTGCTGATACATGTAATTCCTACAAATAAGTACTTGGAATATCCAAATCATACAGGATCTATTCTCTTGCACCCTAAGTCGTGTCAAACATTTCATACTTCCACTGTTGTCTCTGTTTTCATGTTAAGATCTTAAACGTACAGTTTCTTCATTGTTGCATACTGACAGATATGTTTTTCTTTAGATTTGAGATGCTGTGCTGCACACTTTTTTTCCAGAGTCATCATTCAGTGGCCCATAGGCAAATTTGTACTTGTGTAAATTGAAGTGCTTGGGTGCTGTGCTGTGGTGAAGGAAAGCCTTTCCTACCAGGTCATGTATCAGAAAAGCTAAATTTGCATATGCTTAATTAGGTATCCCATCTAATTCAGGGTAGAGTCAGCAACTGGGTAGGTCTTTGAGGTCCTCAGCCATTGCACTTGTGCTAAGTAACTATCCTCAATTTCAGAGTGATGGCCCCACCTCTTGCTGTATTTGCATGGCACTTTAAATCTGAAGAAAGTTCCTGGAATATTTGGAGAGATCACTCAGCAGGACAACATCTTTGAGAGTCCCTTCACTGAAGTTGGTTTCCTTTTCAACACTTATCTGCATTTAGTACACAAGAAATATACTTTACTGCTCCCTGTTTGAATAATCAATGTCCAGGATTGCTAGCATTCCTATCTTTCTGGCAGCCTCATGTTCAAATATCATGTGAAACCCTGTTACAATGTGAACAACCGGCCCTCATCAGGCAATTGTTTCATCCCTTAATATCACATATTTGGAGGATCAGTGTTCCAGGTTGTGTGACCTTTTCCTGTAGTCGAAATCTTGAAGCTGCTGCTTAAGGCATCCTGGTAAATGTGAAGAGGAACTTTGTTCAGATAGGCGATTGGCAGGGCAAGAGAATTACACCTTAATTGAAGATATAC
Source organism: Glaucomys volans (assembly GCA_020662805.1). Taxonomy (NCBI): domain Eukaryota; kingdom Metazoa; phylum Chordata; class Mammalia; order Rodentia; family Sciuridae; genus Glaucomys; species Glaucomys volans. The sequence goes on along the minus strand of JAJEJO010053072.1, from coordinate 5,411 downwards.
TGTGAAAATTTCCATACTGTTAAAGTATGATTTGAAGGTCACCTTGGAAGCTCATAGGAGGACAAATTCTGAGTGCACCATAATTGTAAGAAAACCACAGAGGTGGTTGTGCCTGGCCAGAGGAGTGAGAATTGAATGTCTCTCCTCATATGCCAGGAACTTATTTGATTCCATCCTGAATGTTTAGTGATGAACACCCTCCTCAACACATTGGGGAGCTCATCTCTCCTCACTTGTACTTAGAAGTCCTAAATCCTAGGTTCCAACTGTCTCCTGTTGGGGCATTCATGGAAAGGTGGAACATGACAACAGAGTTGGTGTGTTGTTTCCCAGTTCCATTTTCAACAAACCCATGGAGAGGCTCTACCTACTTTTCTTCTCTGAAATGTCAATGGCCATCATTGGGAGGGGATTCTAATGCCCTAGGACAGTTTCTGGACTCAGGACCAGATACTCCAGACCAGCAGGAGTATATTTATAAGTCCATTCCCCTGACACCTGTTCTAGGCTCGGTGACCCACCTACTCTTGGGCAGCTCCACTTCTCTTCCTGGTCCATTACTCCTTGTGGGGACCAAATACCTGCAGGGCATCCTCATTCCCAGCATATCATAAATGGCTGTTGCCACCCATTGAGCACATAGGCCCCTTGAGGACATGGACAGTATGGAAAATTGTCATGTTTCATCAGGGTCTCTTATCTTGGATGAAGTTGGTTGTCTCAAATCCCAAGGTGACAAGGTCTCTACACACCCTGATTCCTCTTCTCCTGTGTTCAGAGGTTAAGGTCACATTTGTGCCCAACAAAAAACACCTGGGTCTCTCCTGCTTCTTCTTTCCTCTTCCCAGCACAGTTGGAAAAGTGCTTTTCTTGACAGTTCCTCTGTGGTAGCCAGAATGTGAAGAGATTCTAGTAACCTTTGCAACTGTGACATCATTGTGCTGTCATATGGCCTTTCTCTGAATACAGGCAGTGTGTGCAGCATGACTAGGATGACAGATAACCATTTCATGAAAACCCATGTTCCTCAAGGCCCAGCAATATGCTCTGTAAAGAGAAAAACCTGCATTTTCCAACATGAGTCAGAAAATTACTTGCCCTTATGAATCATAAAATCCCCTTCCACTCTGCATATTGTAGTTTTACTCTCCCTTGCTGTCATGTCCAAGGAGCAGTGGGAAAAAAGTTAGGGATTTCTTGATTTTGATCAAAACCAAGGTAGAGGCATTTTGTGGAGACATGAAGGACTGACAATTCAATGGACAGGACTTTCTGCAAAAATCTCACTGCAAAGAATTTTGAGAATTCCTGCAAGCATAAGTACTGGAAGTTTGAAAACTGAATGTGAATGATTTTTTCTCTGAACAAATATTATTCTTGGATTCTCAAATAATGTGATCCATCACCTCTTCCCTTTCATTACACTACACACTAAGATGCTGAGACATTCCCTAATTAGGGAAACAGGCTTTTTCCAGGAAAACCAACTTTTTCAAGCACCCAGTTTCCTGAGGTGAAAAGCAAGGTCACCACCTCCACAGGGGTTTACATTTGGCCCAGTTGGTTAGATTTTCCTCAAGGAAAAGGCCAGCAACAATGAAAAGATAAGAGTTGTGAGCGTTGTGTGGTTGTAAGGACTTGGTGTTAAGGTGTGAAAGTTTCCCTCATTTTCCTTTGATCCCAACCATAAGGGTGTATAATATTTCCTCTAAAGACTACTTCTCCTACTGCCACACACCGCCATGGTTCCATGTGATAATTGTCTGCTCATTGTGGAACTATAACTCTATTTCTTCTGAAAGTGACATGGATGAAACTTTCTCTCCTCATGACTCCCTATACTTTGGGACTTGACCTGCAACTAAGCTTTCTGGCTGAGTTATCCTCCAAAGCCTTCTACAGAATTTGATAGAAATCATTTGGCTCCTCCTTGAGTGGTTTCACTGCATACCATATCACATAATCAGGCGTAAACAACATGCAATCATCTACCACAAGGAGTCTACTAAGATCTTGCCAACCCTCCAGTATCACAAACTTTCCCCTCAGTTCAATCAAGAGAACTCAGAAAGGTTGGATAGGTCTTAGATTTAATTGGGAACACAGTCTCAAGAGAGTATTCAGCAAGCTGATGTGGGACCTGAGATAAGTGCTTCCCAGAGACCTAGATTTCTTGAGACTGTATTCCTGAAAATGAGACAACAGCTAGCAATGCAGAGGTTGTAAATGTTTCATTAATATGTTGGTGAGTGTATTGCATCAGCAAATTCTACAAGATGAATGTAGAATGTATAAGGCTTACCAGGGTCTAAAATGGGTTTTTCTCCATTTTCTTTTTTTGAAGTTCAGGTTGAGCCCACCTTGGGACTTAATTGTTGATTTTCATCAGGGAATGATATTCAAAATATCACTTGCACTAGTGTTGGTGAAAAGGAAACTTTCTGGGGTGAACTGCAGTCTCTCTGAAAAGACATATGTGTGTACACCTCAATGTTATTCCACATAACCACAAAATCAGCATGAAAACTGAGAGATGAAGACAAAACACACTTTCACACGGCCCTGGCTGTATTCATTATGTTGTGTTTTGCAAGTTTATAGACATGATTTAATATGGTGATATATGAATTGCACTGAATACCTAAATTTACTTCCACAGATATCATTCAGTATTCACAGGGTCTATGTAAAGCCTGGTTCCCCTGTATCACTTGAGATCCAGTTTCATAATTATTGAAGCTTATTTCAGATTTTTGTTCCTTTTGAGGGTTGTATTAAGAGATGATCTGTGGGGATGTGTGAAGGATAGTATGTTCTGACATTATCAAGAAAATGAGAACGATTTGATTCTGATGTGAATGGGGGATGACCCAAGAAGGCCATTTAAAATAATCTTATTGAAGAATTGAAATCAGGGACATTAGTTTCATGGCAGAATTGGTGTAGATGCCTGTAATTCCTATGCATAAGACTTGGATTTTCCAAATCATGCAGGATCTCTTTTTCTTGTGCCCTAATTCCTATCATGCCTTTCATACTTCCACTGTTGTCTCTGTTTTTCACGTTAAGAATTTACACGAATTGTGTCTTCATTGTTGCATTGTAAGAGAGATGATTTGTTTAAATTTGTGATGTTGTGATGCACACTGTTTTTCCAGACTCATCATTCAGTGGTCCCATTGCAAATTTGAATTTGTGTAAGTTGAAGTGCTTTGGTGTACATGCTGTGGTGAAGGATAATCTTTCCTACTAGGTCATACATAAGGAAAGGAAACTAAGTCTTCATATTCTTAATGAGGTATCCCTTCTAAGCTTTAGGTTAAAGTCAACAATGGGGGAGAGCAATTAGGACTTCAGCAATTGCATTTGTGCTCAGTAACTATTCTTGACTACAGAATTATCTGGCCCCTACTTCTTGCTGTATTTGCATAGCACTTTGCAACTGAAGGAAGTTCCTGGAATGTTTGGGATGACCACTCACAATCACATATTTTAGAGTCCCTTCACAGTTGCTTTCCTCTCCAA
>JAJEJO010053070.1:22256-36633 GCA_020662805.1 Glaucomys volans | reverse complement strand
TGTATTGCAATTATGGTGCCCTCAGAAATTGTCTTGCTATGAGTTTCCAAGTGGCCATTCAACTCGACTTTTGATGCAGAATAATTCTCACAATGTGTCTTAAGTGAAGGTGTAATTCTCTTGAACTGCCTATTGCCTGTCTGAGCAAAGTCCCTCTTCACATTTCCAAGGACACCTTAACATGCAGCTTCAAGATGCTGAGTTCAGGCCAGCATCACACACCCTGGAACCATCATCCTCCAATCCATGAAATTCAGGGATGAAAGATGTTTCTAATGAGGGTAGGATAAATACATGCCTACAGAAAATCACAAGAAATTTGAACATGCATCCAGTTCAGAGAGATGAATGTTAGAAATCCTGGACGCTGGATATGCAAAGGGAGGAGAAAAGTATATTTCTTGTGCAGTCAAAGCAGATCAGTGTTGCAGAAGAAAACAAATACTGTGAACAGACTCTCAAAGAAGTTGTCATGGTGAGTGGTCACCCCAAACATTGTAGGAATTCTCTTCAACTGTAAAGTGCCATGCAAATACAGCAGGAAGTAGGGGCCAGATCTTTCTGTAATCAAGGATAGTTCCTTAACACCAGTGGAATTGCAGAGTACCTAAATCCTTACCCATTGTTGATTCTCCCTTTTAGCTTACAAAATACTCATTAAGCATATGCAGATTTAGCTTTCACCGCAGCACATACAATCACTTCAATATTCTCTAGTCCAAAGATGCTTGTGGATCACTGAATGCTGACTCGGAGTAAATGTGCAGACCAACATCACAAATCTAAACAAAAATATCTCTGTTATGTAGAAATGCATGAAACAATGAAGACACAATGCTTGTAAAATCTTAATATGAGAAACAGATAAAACAGTAGAAGTACATTGTAGATTCTGGAGATTAGTGCTCTATCTGAACTGTGTGTAGCAAAGACTTTCTCCCACTCTGAAGGCTCTCTCTTCACATTGTTGATTGTTTCCTTTGCTGACAAAAAGCTTTTTAGTTTGACTCTATCCCAATCATTGACTCCAGCTTTTATTTCTTGCGCTTTGCGGGGTCATGTTAAGGAAATCTGGTCCTAGGCCAACATGATTAAGATTTGGACCTATTTTCTCTTCTATTAAGTGCAGAGTCTCTGGTCTAATTTCTAGGTCCTTGTTCCACTTTGAGTTGAGTTTTGTACAGGGTGAAAGATATGGGTTTAGTTTCATTTTGCTGCATATGGATTTCCAATTTTCCCAGCACCATTTGTTGAAGAGTCTGTCTTTTCTTCACTGTATGTTTTTGGCTCCTTTGTCAAGTATGAGATACCTGTATTTATGTGGGTTTGTCTCTGTGTCCTCTGTTCTGTACCATTGATCTCTCTGTCTATTTTGGTGCCAATACCATGCTGTTTTCATTACTATTGCTCTGTAGTATAGTTGAAGGCCTGGTATTGTGATAGCCCCTGCTTCGTTCTTCTTGCTAAGGATTGCATTAACTATTCTGGGTCTCTTACACCAAAAACAATAATAACCCAATCAATAAATGGGCCAAGGAAATGAACACTTTACAGAGGAAGATCTACAAGCAATCAGCAGATTTTTGAAAAAAATGTTCAACATCCCTCGTTATAAGTGAAATGCAAATACAAACCACCTTAAGATTTCATCTTACCCCAATTAGAATGTCTTTTATTAAGAATACAGGCAACTACAGGTGTTGGCCAGGATGTGGGGAAAAGGGTACACTCATACATTGCTGGTGGGAGTGCAAGTTGGTGCAACCACTCTGGAAAGCAGTGTGGAGATTCCTTAGAAAACTTGGAATGGATCCACCATTTGACCCAGCTATCCCACTCCTTGGCCTATACCCAAAGGACTTAAAATCAGATTACTACAGTGATGCAGACACATCAATGTTCATAGCTGCTCAATTCATAATAGCTAGATTGTGGAACCAACCTAGATGCCCTTCAATAGATGAATGGCTAAAGAAACTGTGGTATATATGCACAATGGAATATTACTCAGCCACAAAGAAGAATAAAATTATGGCATTCGTAGGTAAATGGATGATGTTGGAGACTTATGCTAAGTGAGATCAGCCAATCCCCAAAATCCAAAGGCCGAATGGTCTCTCTGATAAATGAATGATGATGCATAATGCGGGGGGGGGAGAGTGGCAAGAATAGAGAAAGGATAGATAGCATAGAGGGAAGGGAGGGGTGGGGATGGGGTGGAGGGTTAAGAATAATAACAGAATGTCTGACAGGCATCATTGCCCTGGGTACATGTATGAATGCACAGATGGTGTGATTCTACTTTGTGTACAACCAGAGAAACAATAGCTGTATTCCATTTGTGCTCAATGAATCAATAAGCTAATAAACAAAAGAAAAAAAAAGAAATTGAACTACAATTTGGGGGACTCAAAGGCCGAATGATCTCTCCTATAAGTGGATGATGACACAAAGCGGGGGTGGGGGATGCTTGGGAAGAATGGAGAAGGAATAGATTGTATAGAAGAAAATGACAGGTGGGGAGGGGGCGGCGAAGGAAAGATAATAGAATGAGACAAACATCTATGCCATATGTATATGTATAAATATGCAAATAGTATGATTCTACTTTGTGTACAACCAGAAAAATGATAGTTGTACTCCATTCATGTAAAAAGACCTAAAATTAAAATGAAATGAATTATTTAAAATAAAAAAAAACAGCAGAAATATGATTGATGAGATGGGACTTAGGATACAGGATAAAGATATCCTGCATCAATTGGAATTTCCAAGTCCTTATTTATTGGAATTTCAGGCATCTACACCACTACTGCATGTAAATAATATCCCTGATTTCCTTTCTTCAATAAGATTAGTTTAAAAGGTTTTCTTGGTTCCTCCCCATACAATCATCAGAATGAAATCCTGGTACAATTAATGAGAAAATTCAGACAATACTATCTTTAACACATCCCTACATAGCACTTCTTAAGACATCCATCAAAAGGATCTTAAGTCTTATAAAATGGTTCAAGAGTTTTGAATCTCAATCTTGAGTGATGCTGGGAAACAAGGACTTACACAGCCCCTGTGGCTACTGATTCATATTTTTGAAAGTAAACTTGTATATTCAGTGAAATTCATACATGTCTTTAAGAAATAAAGTCTATAAACATGCTAAGAAAAATAAAATGAGTATAGCCAGTGGCACGTGCAAGTGTGTTTTGTCTACATCTCTTGGATATCATGTGGATACTGGGGTTCTGAGAGATAACACTGTGGTGAGGATGCACAATTCTTTCACAGAGAGACAGCAGTGCTCCCCAGAAAGCTGCCATGTCACAAACACTAGTGCAAGTGACATTTTGAAAGTCATTCCCTGCTGAAAGGCAACAATTATATCCCATGTGTGAGTAACCTAAACTTCAAAACCCGAAAATGGAAATGAACCCATTTTAGACCCTGGTGGGCATTTTCATCTTGTAGAACTTTCTGTTGCAATACATTTGCCAGCCTATTAATGAGACTGCTACAACCTCTGCATTCCTGAGTGTCATCTCATATTCAGAATTACTGACTCAAGAAACCTAGGTCTCAGGGGAAGCACTTTTCTCAGACACCACAGCTCCTTGCTGCATCCCCTATTTAGAATGGGTTTCCAATTCAATCTGAGACTTATTCAACCTTTTGGGGTTCACTTGATTGAACAGAGGAGGAAAGTTTGAAATACTGGAGGGCTGGCATGATCTGAAGAGGCTCTTTATTACAGATGACTCAGTATTTTTCAGGTCTGAATATGTGATATGGCTTGAAGTGAAACCACCCTAGGCAATGTCCAATAATACCCATCAAATTCTTTAGAAGGCTTTGGAGGACATCTCAGTCAAAAATCTTTCCTGCAGGTCAAATTCCAATGTCTAAGTCATTATGAGCAGAAAAATTTCCATCCTTTTCCCTTTAAGTGAGAAGAGATTATAGTTCCTCAAGGAGCATGCAATTGCCAGACAGAGCAATGGAGGAGTGTGGAGGTAGGAGAAGGAGGCCATTGTAGGAAATATTATATCCTCTGGGCTCTGGGATCAAAGAAACTAAAGGGAAGCCTTCACACATTAACACCACATCTTTAGCATTACACACTGCTCATAACTCTCTGTTCCTTTTCATTTCTGCTAGCCTATTCCTCAAGGAAATTCTACCCAGCTTGGTCAAATGCAAACCCCAGTGGAGGTGCAGGATTTTGCTTTTCACCTCAGGAAAGTAGGTGCTTGAAAGTTGTTTTCACTGGGAGAAATATGATTCCCAAATTAGGGAATGTCTAAGCATGGTGACAAGGAACACTGTGTGAATATGTGTAGGGAATGGAAAGTGGTGATGGCTTACAAGATCTGTGAATCCATGAATATTATTTGCTCAGAGGAATAAACGTCCTCATTCAGTTATCAAACTTTAGTAGTTAATGCTGTAGGAATTCCTCTCAACATGCTCCAATGAGATTTCTTGAAAAAAGTCTGTAGATTGATCTGTCATTCCATCATATCTCCACAAAATGCTGCTACAGTGGTTTTGATCCCACTGAAGATATGCCTAACTTTTTTCCACTGCTCCTGGGACAAGAGAGCTAGAGAGAGCAAAGTTACATTATGCAGAATAGAAGCGGATGGCATGCAAGATTTAGATTTGTAAGAGTGAGTAATTGGCTCATGCCAGAGAATGCAGGATTTTCTCTTTCTAGGTCTGTTGGTGGGCATTGAAGAACATGGGTTTCCATGAGTTGCTTATGTGTCTTCCTAGTTCTGCTGCACATACTGCCTGCAGTCACAGAAAGGCAATAGGACAGCACAATGTCATCAAATTGCCATGATTATGGTATATTCTACAGTTTCTGTCTACTGCGGAGGAACTGTCAAGAAGTGTCCATCTCCATGTGTGCTGGAAAGAGGGAAGAGGAAGCAGGCGAGACCCACGGGTCTCTTGGTGGCCAAAAGTGTGATCCTGAACTTTGAGCAGAATAGAAGAGGAGTCAGGTTGTGTAGATGCCGTGTCCCCTTGGGGTTTGAGACATCCATCTTCATCCAAGTTAAGGGACCCTGAATAAATCTGACAGTTTGGATACTTTCCATGTTCTCCAGGGGGCAATGTGCTCACTTGTGGTAAAAGGCATTATGATATACTGGGAAACAGGATGCCCTGCAGGCATTTGGTCTGCAGCAGGATTAATAGACCAGCGAGAAAAGAGGAGGTGCTTAAGAATATATGAGCCACCAAGCCTAGAACAGTCCACAGGGGCATGGACTCATAAAAACACTCCTGGTGGTCTGGAATAACTGGTACATTGCTGATTCAGAAAACTGTATTAGGGCATTAGCAACTCCTTCCAATGATAGTCTTTGACATTTCTGAGAAGAGTTCTGGCAGTTGATTGGTTAGGTGAATGTTGAACCGGGAAAACCCTCACCAAATCTGGTGTCATGCCACATCTTTCCATGAATTCCTCAACAGGAGAGAGATGTATTCTGGGATGTAGGACTCCTAGTACAAGAGAGAAGAGACTGAGCTCCCCAAAGTGTTGAGGAGGGTGTTCATCACTAAACATTGAGGATGAAAGCTAGCAAGTTGCTGACATTCAAGGACATTCATTCATTTATCACTCCGCTGGAAAGACCCCAGTACCTCTGTGATTGTCTTGCAATCATGGTGAACTCAGAGATTGTCTTGTTATGAGTTTCAAAGTGGAACATCAACTCACCCTTTGATACAGAAAATTTTTCACAATTTGTCTTCACTTAAGGTGTAATTCTCTTGAACTGCATATCGTGTGTCTGAGCAAAGTTCCTCTTCACATTTCCAAGGACACCTAAACCAGGAGCTTCAAGGTGCTGAATTCAGGCCAGCTTCACACAACCTGGAACAATGATCCCCCAAACCATGAAATTGAGGGATGAAAGATGTGTCTGATGAGGGATGAAAGATGTGTCTGATGAACACATGCTCACAGGAAATCACACAAAATTTGAACATGCATACAGTTCAAAGAGAGGAATATTAGAAATCCTGGAGGTTGGATATTCAAACAGGAAGGAAAAAAGTATATTTCTTGTTCACTCAATGCAGATGGGTGTTGGAGAGGAAAACAACTACTGTGAATGGACTCTCAAAGAGGATGACTGGTGAGTGGTCTCCACAAATACTGTAGGAATTTTTATTGGCTGTAAAGTGCCAAGCAAATCCAGCAAGAAGTAGGGGCCAGATTTTTCTGTAATCAAGGATAGCTGCTTAACACCAGTGCAATTGCAGAGGACCTAAAATTTCACCCTGTTGTTGACTCTACCTTGAAGCTTACAAAGTATAACTCATTAAGCTTATGCAGATTTAGCTTTCCTCATATCCGACCTTGTAGGAAAGGCCATCCTTCACCACAGCATATATACTCAATCACTTCATTTTACACAAGTACAAATTTGCATATGAACCCCCGAATGCTGACTCTGGAATTAAATGTACAGAACAACATCACAAATATAAACAAAAGCATCTCTGTTGTGATGCAGCAGTGAAGACACAATACTTATAAAATCTTAACATGAGAAATAGACAAGAGCAGAAGTATGAAGGGTGAGATGAGACTTAGGACACAGGATAAAGAGATCCTGCATCAATTGGAAATTCCAAGTCCTTATTTGTAGGAATTACAGGCATCCACACCAATACTGCCAGGTAACTAATGTCCCTGATTTCGTTTCTTCAATAGGATTATTATAAATATGTTTTCATGGTTTATCCTCATACAAACATCAGAATCAAACCCTTCTAAGATTCCTGATAAAAAATCACACCATACCATCGTTCACACATCCCTACAATGCATTTCTTAAGCATCCATCAAAACGATCACAAGTCTGAAAAAATGGGTCAAGAATTATGAAACTTGATCTCCAGGGATACTAGGAAACAAGGTTTTATACAGCCCCTGTGATTACTGAATAATATCGTTGGAAGTAAACTTCCATATTCAGTGAATTTCATTCATGCCTTTAATAAATGAAGTCTATAAACATTCAAAGAACAAAAAAATGAGTACAGCAGGGCCACATGCAAGTGTGTTTTGTCTACATCTCTCAGTTATTATGTTGATATTGGGGATCTGAGGGATAACCTTGTGGTATAGAGCCCACCTCTTTTACAGAGAGCCTGCAATGCATCCCAGAAAGCGTCCATGTCACAAGCACTAGTGCCAGTGACATTTTGAATGCCATTCCCTGCTGAAAGGCAGCAATGAAGTCCCAAGGCAGGAGTTACCTGAACTTCAAAATTCTAAAATGGAGAAGAACCCATATCAGACCCTGGTACAGCCTATTTATGAGACTGTTGCAACCTCTGCATTCCTGAGTGTTATCTCATCTTCAGAAATACAGACTCAAAAAATCTAGGTCTCAGAGTAAGAACTTTTCTCAGACACCACTGCTCCTTGCCGCATCCTCTCTTTGGAATGGGCTTCCAATTCAATCTGAGACTTATTCAACCTTTCAGAGTTGAATTGATTGAACAGAGGAGGAAAGTTTGAAATATTGGTTTACTACCATGATCTGGAGAAGCTTTTTATGGCAGATGACTGTGTATTCCTCAGGCCTAAATATGTGATTTGGATTGAAGTGAAACCACCCTAGCCAAAATCCATTAATATCTATATTTGGTAGAAGACCTTGCAGGACAACTCAGTCAGAAACCTTTCTTGCAGATGAAATCCCAATGTCTATGTCATTATGAGGAGACAAATGTTCATCCTTTTCCCTTTATGTGAGAGGAGACTTATGGTTCCTGAAGGAGCAGATAACTGCCCGAGGGAACAATGTAGGGGTGTGTCAGTAGGAGAAGGAGGTCATTGTAGGAAATATTACATACACTGGACTCTGGGATCAAAGAAACTAGAGGGAAGCTTTCACACATTAACACCTAGTCATTAGCATCACATACTGCTCATAATTCTCTGTTTGTTTTGTTTTGTTTTGTTTTGTTTTTCTTTTCATTTCTTCTAGCCTATTCCTTGAGGTAATTCTACCCAGCTTGGTCAAATGCATAGCCATTGGAGTTGCTAGATTTTGCTTTTCACCTCAGGAAAGTGGGTGCTTGAAGAGTTGGTTTGCCTGGGGGAAATATGATTCCCAAATTAGGGAATGTCTAAGCATGGTGACGAGGATCAGTCTGTAAATATGTATAGGGAATGGAAAGAGTTGATGGCTCACAAGATCTGTGAATCCATGAATATCATTTGCTCTGAGGAAAAAAGTCCACTTTCAGTTTTCAAAATTCACTAGCTATGTTTGCAGGAATTCCTCTCAACATGTTCCAATTAGGTTTCTTGAAGAAAGTTCATCCATTGAACTGTCAGTCCATCATTTCACCACAAAATGATGCTACAGTGGTTTTGATCCCACTCAAGAAGTGCCTAACCTCTTTCATTCTGCAAGAGAGCAAGAGAGAGTAAAGTTACAGTATGCAGAGTGAAAATGGATGGCATGCAGGATTTAGATTTGGAAGAGTGAGTAATTGTCTGGCTCTTGTCAGAGAATGCTGGTTTTTCTCTCTCTAGGGCTTGTTGGTGGGCATTGAGTAACATAGGTTTCCATTAAAGGCTTATATGTCATCCTAGTTCTGCTGGAATTTCCACCTGTAGTCACAGAGAGGCCATAGAACAGCACAATATTGTGAAGTTGCCATGGTTACCAAAAGTTCTACACTTTCTGTCGAGTGAGGAGAAACTGCCAAGACACATTCACCTCCACCTGTGCTGGAGAGATGGGAGAGGAAGAAGTTGAAACCCAGTTGTCTTTTGGCCACAAATGTGATCAAGGAATCTGAGCAGAAGAGAGGAGGAGTCAGGTTGTGAAGAGGCTGTGTCCCTTTGGGGTTTGAGACATCCAAATTCATCCTAGATAGAGGACCCTGATGACTCCTGACAATTTGCCATGCCTTCCATGTCCTTGAGGGGGCGATGTGCTCACTGGGTGGCAACAGGCATTATGATATCCTGAGAATCAGGATGTCCTGCCTGCATTTGGTCTCCAGGAGGATTAGTAGACCAGGGAGAGAAGAGGAGGTCCCCAAGAATATGTGAGTCAGCAAGCCTAGAACAGTCCACAGGGGCAAGGACCCACAAAACACACGTGCTAGTTTGGAATAAATGGTACATTGCTGATTCAGAAAACTGGACTAGGGCATTACCAACCCCTTCCAATGATAGCCATTGACATTTCTGAGAAGAGGTGGAGGCATTGCGGTTGGTTGCTTAGGTGAATATTGAACCGGAAACAACACACCAAACTTGGTGTCATGCCACTCTTTTCCACAAATTCCTCAACAGGAGACAACTGTATCCTGGGATGTAGGACTCCTAGTAAAGGAGAGGAGAGACTGAACTCCCCAATGTGTTGAGGAGGGTGTTCCTCATTAAATATTAAGGATGAAGGCTAGCAAGTTGCTGGGTTTCTAGGACACTCATTCAATTATCACTCCACTGGCCAGACCCCACTACCTCTGGGACTGTCTTGCAATTATGGTGTACTCAGAGAATGTCTTGCTATGAGTTTCCAAGTGGCCCTTCAACTCACCCTTTGATGCAGAAAAATTTTCACAATTTGTCTTCACTGAAGCTGTAATTCTCTTTAACTGCCTATGGCGTGTCTATGCAAATTCCTCTTCACAGATCCAAGGACACCTAAACCAGCAGCTTGAAGATGCAGACTTCAAGCCAGCTTCACACATCCTTGAAAAATGATCCTCCAAACCATGAAATTGAGGGGTGAAAGACGTGTCTAATGAGGGTAGGATGAGCACACGCTCACAAAAAATCACACGAAATTTGAACATGCATACAGTTCACAGAGAGGAATATTAGAAATCACAGAAGTTGGATATTCAACCAGTGAGGAGAAAATTCTATTTTTTGTGCACTCAATGCAGATGGGTGTTGGAGAGGAGAACAACTACTGTGAATGGACTCTCAAAGAAGTTTTCCTGGTGAGTGGTCTCCCCAAGCATTTTAGTAATTTTCTTCAGCTGGATTGTGCCATGCAAATACAGCAAGAAGTAGGGGCCAGATCTTTCTGTAATCAAGGATAGTTCCTTAACACCAGTGCAATTGCAGAGGACCTAAAATCTCACCCCGTTGTTGATTCTACCTTGATGCTTACAAAGCATAGCACATTAAGCATATGTAGATTTAGCTTTCCTGGTAGGAAAGGCCATCTTTCACCACAGCACATACTCTCAATCATTTCAATTTACACAAGTACAAATTTGCATATGGACCACTGAATGCTGACTCTGGAATTAAATGTGCAGAACAACATCTCAAATCTCTACAACAACCTCTCTCTAATGATTTGGAAGTGAAGACACAATACTTGAAAAATCCTAACATGAGAAACAGAGACAACAACAGACGTGTGAATGGTGATATGAGACTTAGGATAGAGGATAAAGAGATCCTGCATCAATTGCACATTCCAAGTCATTTTTGGAGGATTTACAGGCATCCACACCAATCCTGTCAGGTAACTAATGTCCCTAATATCATTTCCTTAATAGGATTTTTAAAAATAGGTTTTGTTGGATAATCGCTATGCAAATATCAGAATCAAATTCTTCTACATTTTCTGATAAAATTCAGACCATACCATCCTTCATACATCCCTACCCAGCATTTCTTAAGTCATTCATCAAAACCATCATAAGCCTGAAAAAATGATTCAAGAGTTATGAAGCACTATCTTGAGTGATACTGTGAAACATGATTTATATAGCCCCTTTGGCTACTGAATGATATCTTTGGAAGTAAACTTGTATATTTTGAAGTAAACTTGTATAAACTTGTGTATTCAGTGAAATTCATACATTTTTTAAATAAATGTGTCTGAACTCACTGGGTACATTACGTATTTGGGAATCTGTCCTAGGGCAAGGGTAGCCCCTCCCTTTGATGGCTATTGACATTTCAGAGAAGAGGACAAGGCAGGACAGCTAAGCAGGTTAGGTGAATATTGAATCTGGAAATAACACAACAACTCAGGTGTCATGCCACACCTATCCATGATACCCTAATAGGGGACACCTAAAGAACAACATGCAAAGAACAACAAAATGAGTACCTTCAGGGGCCGGTGCAAGTGTGTTTTGTCTACATATCTCAGTTTTCATGTTGATATTGAGATTGTAAGTGATAATGTTGAGGTGTAGATGCCCACTTCTTTGCAGAGAGTGCAGGTCACCCCAGAAAGCTTCCTCTTCACAAACACTTGTGCCAGTGAAAATTTGAAAGTTATTCCCTGCTGAAAGGCAATAATGAAGTCCCAAGTTGTGCTCAACCTGAACTTAAGAAACAGAAAATGAAAAGAACCCTTTTTAGACCCTTGTGAGCATTTTTAGTTTGTAAAACTTTCTGATGTAATACACTTGCTAGCCTATCAATGAGACTGTTACAATCTCTGCATTCCTGAGTTTTCTCTAATCTTCAGAAATACCTACTCAGGAAATCTAAGTCTCTGGGAAACACTATTGTCAGCACCACAGCTACTTGCTGAACCCTCTCTTTAGAATGTGTTTCCAAATAAATCTGAGTCTTTTCCAACCTTTCTGAGTTCACTTGATTGAACAGTGGAGGAAATTTGATATACTGGAGGGTTGTCATGATCTGAAGTGTCTCCTTATGGTAGATGAGTGCTTGTTCTTCAGGCCTGAATATGTGATAGGTTTTGCAGTGAAACCAGCCAAGGCAAAGCCCAATAATTTCCATCAAATTCTAGAGAAGGCTTTGGAGGACATCTCAGTCAGAAACCATTGTTGCATATCAAATCTGAATGTCGAAGTTGTCATGAGGAGACAAAGATTCAAAGCTGTCCCTTTAAAAGAAAAGAGAGTTATAGATCCTCAATGACTCAACTATTATCAGATGGAACGATGGAGGGGTGTGGCAGTGGGAGAAACCGGTCTTTGTAGGAAATATTATATGCTCTGATCTTTGGGGCTAAAGAATACTGAGGAAAATTTTCACACACTAACACCAAGCCATTACTTTCAAACACTGCTCACAACTCTCTGCTTCTCTCATTACTGTTGGCCTTATTTTTGAGGAAATTCTATGCATTTGGGACAAATGCAAACCCCAGTGTAGGGGCTGGATTTTCCTTTTCACCTCAGGTAAGTGGGAGATTAGAAAAGATGGTTTTCCTGGGAAAAATGTTTTCCTTTTTTGGGAATTTATCAGCGTCTTGGCAAGGGACAGTGTGTAAATAAGCACAGAGAATGGAAGGAGGTGATGACACACATGATCTGGGAATCCATGAATAATATTTGCACAAAGCAGATAATAGCCACATTCAGTTTTCAAACTTCCACTAGTTATGATTGCAGGAATTCCTCTCAACATTGTTTGCAGGGAGATTTCTTGCAGAAAGTCCTGTCCATTGAACTGTAAGTCCTCCATTTATCTGCAAAATACTGCTACCCTTGATTTGATTCCACTCAAGAAATGCCTAATTTTTGCACTGCTCCTGGGACAAGAGAGCAAGAGAGTAAAGCTCAGTATGCAGAGTGGAAGGAGATCACAAGCAGGACTTTGATAGGTAAGGGTGAGTAATTGTCTTGCTCCTGTCAAAGAATGCAGTTTTATCTCTCTCCATGTCTTGTTGCTGGTCTTGAGGAACATGGGTTTCTGTAAATTACTTATTTGTCATCTTAGTTGTGCTGTACATACTGTCTTCAGTCACAGAAAGGCCATAGAACAGCACAATGGCGTCAAGTTGCCATGGTTACTGGAAATTACACTTTCTTGCTACTGCGGAGGAACTGTCAAGAAGTGTCATTTTCCATCTGTGCTGGAAAGAGGGAAGAGGAAACAAGTGAGACCCAGGGGTCTTTTCTTGACCACAAATTTGATCCTAACCTCTGAACACAGGAGAAGAGGAAATAGGTTGTAAAGAGGCCATGTCCCCTTGGTCTTTGAGACATCCAACTTCATCCAAAATAAAGGACCAAGATGAAACCTGACAGTTTGTCACACTTTCCATATCCTTGAGGGGGTGATGTGCTCATGGGTGGTAGCAGGCATTAGGATATCCTGGGAATGAGGATGCCCTGCAGGCATGTGGTCCCTACCAGGAGTAGAGGACCAGGAAGAGAAGTGGAGGGACACAAGAATAGGTGGGTCTCCAAGTGTAGAACCATTCCAAGGGGCATGGACCCACAAAACCACTTGTGCTGTTCTGAACTCCCTGGGTACATTACTGATTTGGGAATCTGTCCTAGGGCAAGAGTAGCCCCTCCCTTTGATGGCTATTGACATTTCAGAGAAGAGGACAAGGTAGGACAGCTAAGCAGGTTAGGTGAATATTGAATTTGGAAATAACACAACAACTCAGGTGTCATGCCACACCTATCCACTATACCCTAACAAGGGACACCTAAAAACTGGGATTTAGGTCTTCTAAGAGCAAGTGAATAGAGACTGAGCTTCCCAATGTGATGAGGTGTTTGCTCATCACTAAACATTGAGGATGGAGACTAGCAAGTTGCTGGGATTCTTGGAGAGACATTTGATTCTCACTCCACTGGAAAGGCTCCAACAACTCTGAGGTTCTCTTGCCATTATGGTGCACTCAGAAATTGTCTCGCTATGACTTTCCAAGGGGCCCTTCAACTCACCCTCTGATGCAGAAAATCCTTCACAATGTGTCTTCACTGAAGGTGTAATTCTCTTGACCAGCCTACCACCTCTCTGAACAAAGTCCCTCCTCAATTTTCCAAAGATATCTTAACTAGTAGCTTCAAGATGTCAACATCAAGCCATGGTCACACACCCTGGAACAATGATTCACCAAACCATGAAATTGAGTAATGAAACATGTGTCTGATGAGGGCAGGATGAGCACATTGTTATAGTGAATAAACAGAAATTTGAAAATTCATAGAGCTGAAAGAGATGAATGATCTAAATCCTGGAGTTTGAATATTCAAACACGGAGGATAAAATTGTATTTCTTGTGCACTCAATGCAGATGGGTGTTGGAGAGGAAACGAACATCTGTGAAGGGAATGTAAAAGAGGTTGTCTTGTGACTGTTCTCCCCACACATTCCAGGAAGTTTCTTCAGCTGAAACTGGTATGCAAATAGAGCATTAATCAGGGGCCAGATTGTTTTAAACAAGGATAGTTACTGATAGTTACTATTCACAAGTGCAATTGCTGAGGACCTAAAGGACCTCCCCCATTACTGACTCTACCTTGAAGCATACAAGGGATAACTCATTAAACAAATGCAGATTTAGCTTTACTGGCTTTATGACTTGGTAGTAAAGGCCTTCCCTCACCATGAACCTAAAACCAAAGCACTTCAATTTACACA
>JAJEJO010053070.1:494-22156 GCA_020662805.1 Glaucomys volans | reverse complement strand
AAAAAAAAAAAAAAATCTCTGTTACAATGCAACAATCAAGATACATGTAAAATCTTAACTTGAAAATCAGAGAGAACAAAGTATGAAAGGTGTGATAGGATTTAGGGTGCAGGAAAAAGAGATCCTAGAGTATGTTGATATTCCATGTCATTATTTGTAGGAATTGCAGGCATTTACACAAATTGCGCCACATAACTAATGTCCCTGATTTCAATTCTTCAATAAGATTATTTAAAATAGACTTTCTTCAGTCATCACTGCACTAACATCAGAATCAAATTCATCTCATATCCTTGATAAAAATCTGAACACACCATCCTTCACACATCCCAACACAACATCTCTTAAGACATCCTTCAACATTAACAAAAGTCTGAAAAAATAGTTCATTAGTAATAAAACTGGACCTTCAGTGATACAGGGATACCAAACTTTACATAACCCGTGTGGCTGCTGAGTGATATCAGCAGAAATTAACTTATGCATCCTTGCCTATTCTTACAAGTCATTAATAAATGATGTCTATAAACATGCAAAGCATAACAAATTGAGTACAGCCAGGGTAATGTGCAGCTGTGGCTGTCTGTATCTCTTGTTTGTGAAGCTGATATTGTGGTTGAGTTGGAAATGTTGAGGTGTAGATCCCCACTTCTTTGGCAGAGAGACTGCAAAGAGCTGCAGAATGCTTCTCCTTCCCAAACACTACTTATGATGATGTTTGGAATGCCATTCCCTGCTGAAATGCAATAATGGAATCCCATTATGTTCTCAATTGGACGGTCAAAAACCAAAAATGCAGAGGAATCGTTTGTACACCCTGGTGAGCATTTCCATGTTGTTGAAATTGCGGACACCAGAAACATGGGTTTCCTTGAATGGTTTGCCTGACATCCAACCTGTGTTGCACATACCGCCTGCAGTAAAGGAAGGGCATATGACAGTATAATGGTGTCATGGTTTCCATGGTTACTGGAATATCCTCAGGTTCTGCCTATTGTAGAGGACCCTTGAAGGAAAGTCCCTGTCCATCTGTGCTGGGAAGAGGAAAGAAGAAGGAAATGAGTCCAGACTTCTTTGGTTGTCCACAAGGGAGATCCTAATCTAGAAACACATGAGAATAGGAATCAGGGTGAATAGGAATTGGGTGGGTGTGTCCCCTGGAGCTTTGAAATATCTGACTTCATCCAAGATAAGATCCTGTTGACTTGAGAGGTTTCCATACTGTCCATGACTTTGGGGTGGTGATCTGCTCAATGTGATACAGGCATTGTGATTTCCTGGGAATAGGGAAACCCTCGAGGCAATTGATCCAAAGAAGATGTAGTGAACCAGGGAATGATGTGGGGCTGACTGAGGAGAGGTGTATCACCAAGCATAGCAGATGCCCCAGGGGAAAAACCCTACAAAGAAGTCTTGCTGGTCTGGATTCACTCAGTATATTGCTGAGTTGGGAAACTGACCTAACGCAATAGGAGCCATTCCCAACAATGGTCATTGTCATTTTAAAGAAGAGGAGCAAGGGAAAGAGCTCAGAGGATTAGTTGGATTTAACTAGGAAACAGCAAACCAACTCTTTGAGATGACAAACCTTTCATGAATGCCCCAAAACGAGACAGCTAGACCAGGGATTTAGGACTTCTAAGTACAAGTGAGGAGCAGTTGAGGTTAAAAATGTGGAGAGGAGGATGTTCATCACTAAGCATTTAGGATGGAGGGTAGCATGTTGCTGGCAATCTAGGACAGAAATTCTATGTTCACTCCATAGGCCAGGCCAAACCACGTCTACTGTAGTCTTACAGTTGTGGTGCACTCAGAAATTGTCTTGCTATGATTTTCCAAGGATCCCTTAAACTCACACTTTCATGCAGAAGCACTTTCACAATGTATCTGCACTTAAAGTGTAATTCTCTTGACCTCCCTATCACCTGTCTGAAATAAGACCCTCTGAACATGTCCAAGGACACCTTTCCCAGAATTTTGAAGAGGCCAATTAATGGCCAATGTCACATCCTGGAAAAATGATCCTCCAAAACGTGAAATTGAGGGATGAAACAACTGCCTGATGAAGAAATGATGATCATATTGTTACAGGCAATCACATGACATTTGAACATACATCCATTTGAAAGAGTGAAGTGGGAGAAAGACTGGACATTCAATATTCAAACAGGGAGGAGTAAAGGATATTCCTTGCACACTAAATGCAGAAGGGCATTGGAGAGGAATGAACTTCTGTGAAGGAACTCTAAAAGAGGTTGTCTTGTGAGTGCTCTCCCCACACATTCCAGGAAGGTACTTCAGATGAAAGTGATATGCAAATACAGCAAAAAGTAGGGGCCAGATTATTGTAAACAAGGATAGTTACTGATGAGTAATCCAAATGCTGAGGACCTAAAAGCTGTACCCCATTGTTTTCCCTATCCTGACGCTTACATGGGATACGTCATTAAGCATATGCACATTGAGCTTTCCTGATATAGGGCCTGGTAGGAGAGGCCTTCCTTCACCACAGGACCTACACTCAAGCACTTCAATTTATGCAAGGACAAATTTGCATATGGAGCACTGAATGATGATTCTGGAAATAAATTGTGCAGCACAACATTACAAACCTAAACAAAAACATCTCTGTTACCATGCAACCATGAAGACACAATATGGAAAAATTCTTAATGTGAAAAACAGAGCCACTGGCAGAAGTACGAAAGGCGTGATAGAACATAGGGAGCAGAAAAGGAAATCTTGAAACATTTGGAAATTCAAAGCCCTTACTTTTTGGAGTTACAGGTATCCACACCAATCCTGCCACATAACTAATGTCCCTGATTTCATTTCTTCAATAGGATTATTTTAAATAGGCTTTCTTGTGTCATCCCTGCACTAACATCAGAATCAAATCATTCTCAATGTCTTGAAAAAAAATCATAACATGCCATCCTTCACCCATCCCTACACAACATGTTCCCTCAAAATGAACAAAAGTGTGAAAAAATGCTTCAATAGTTATGAATCTGGATCTTGAATGATACAGGGGAACAAGACTTTAGATAGCCCCTTTGACTTCTGAATAATATCAGTTTAGTAAACATGTGTATTCAGTTCAATTCATACATGTCCTTAGTCAGTGATGTGTATAAACATACAAAACACAACAAAATGAGTACAGCCAGAGACACATGCCTGTGTGTTTTGTCTACATCTCTCGGTGTTCATGTCGATATTGAGGTTGTGAGTGATAATGTTGAGGTGTAGATGCCCACTTCTTTTGCAGAGTGACTGTAGTGCACCCCCAAAAGCTTCTATTTCTTTTTTCTAAAATTTATTTATTTTGATTCATTATACATAAATGGAGTACAGCTGTTATTTCTCTGGTTGTACACAAAGTAGAGTCACACTATCTGTGCATTCATACATGTATACAGGGCAATGATGTCTGTTTCATTCTGTTATTATTATTACCTCCCAAAATGATCCCATCCCTCCCTTACCTCTATGCAATATATCCTTCCTGCATTCTTGCCACCCTTCCACCCCACATTATGCATCATCATTCACTTATCATAGAGATCAATAAGCCTTTGGATTTTTGGAATTGGCTAATCTGACTTAGCATGACAGCCTCCAACAGGATCCATTCACCTGCAAATGCCAAAATTTTATTCACCTTAATGGCTAATATGCCATTGTGTATAGATACCACAGTTTCTGTATCCATTCATCTATTGAAGGGCCTCTAGGTTGGTTCCACAATCTAGCTATTTTGAATTGACCAGGTGTGAACATTGATGTGGCTGCATCACTGTAGTAATCTGATTTTTAGTCCTTTGAGTATAGGCCAAAAATATGATAACTGGGTCAAATCATGGATGCATTCCAAGTTTTCTAAGAAATCTCCACACTGCTTTCCAGAGTGGCTGTGCCAACTTGCAAACCCACCAGCAATGTATGAGTATACCATTTTCCCCACATCCTCGCCAACACCTTTTGCTACCTGGATTCTTAATAAAAGATATTCTAATTGGGTTAAATGAAATCTTAAGCTGGTTTTGATTTGTATTTCCCTTATAACTAGAGAAGTTGAACATTTTTTCATAAATCTTTGATTGCTTTAGATCTTCTTCTACAAAGTGTCTGTTCATTTCCTTGATCCATTTATTGATTGTAATATTAGGGTTCTTGGTATAAATAATTTTGTGTATGTTGTAGATTCTGGAGATTAGTGCTCTATCAGAAATGTGTGGCAAAGATTTTCTCCCACTCTGAGGGCTCTCTTTTCACATAGCTGATTGTGACCTTTCCTGAGAAAAAGCTCTTTAGTTTGATTCTATCCCAATCATTGATTCCTGCTTTTATTTCTTGTGCATTGGGAGTCATGTTAAGGAAAACTGGTCGTAGGCCAACATGATGAAGATGTGGACCTATATTCTCTTCTATTAGGTACAGGATCTCTGGTCTAATTCCTAGGTCCTTGATCCATTTTGAGTTGAGTTCTGTACAGTGTGAGAGATTTCATTTTGCTGCATATGGATTTCCAGTTTTCCCAGCAACATTTGTTGAAGAGGCTATCTTTTCTCCACTGTATGTTCTTGGCTCCATTGTCAAGTATGAGATACCTGTATTTATTTGGGTTTGTCTCTGTGTCTTCTCTTCTGTACCATTGATCTACCTGTCCATTTTGGAAGCAATACCATACTGTTTTTTTACTATTGCTCTGTAAAATAGTTGAAGTTCTGGTATTGTGATGCCCACTGCTTCACTCTTCTTGCTAAGAATTGCTTTTGCTATTCTGGGTCTCTTATTCTTCCAAATGAATTTCATGATTGCTTGCTCTATTTCTTTGAGGTCCATCATTTGAATTTTAATTGGAATTGCATTCAATTCATACAGTGCTTTTGGTAATAGGGCCATCTTGATAATATTAATTTCACCTACCCAAGAACATGGAAGATCTTTCCATATTCTCAGAATTTCTTCAAATTCTTTATTCAGTGTTCTGTAGTTCTCATTGTAGAGGTCTTTCACCTTTTTGTTAGATTGATTCCCAATTATTTTGCTTTTTTTGAGGCAATTGTGAATGGTTTTCCTAATTTCTATTTCAGAGGATGCATCATTTATGAATAAAAACGTATTTAATTTATGAGAATAAATTTTGTATCCTGATACTTTACTGAATTCATTTATGAGTTACAGATGTTTTCTGGTGAAATTTTTAGGGTCTTCTAAATAGAGAATCATGTCTTTAGCAAATTGGGATAGTTTGAGCTCTACTTTTCCTATTCATATTTCTCCAATTTCTTTGGTCTGTCTAATTGCTCTGACTAGAGTTTTGAGGCAATGTTGAATAGAAGTGGAGAAAGTGTTCATCCCTGCCTTGTTCCAGTTCTCAGGGGTGATGTTTTCCATATTTCTTCATTCAAAATAATGCTAGCTGTGGGTTTAGCATAGATAGCCTTTACAATGTTAAGAAACATTCCTACTAACCCTATTTTTCCTAGCGTTTTGAGCATGAAGGGGTGCTATATTTTATCAAATGCCTTTTTCGCATATATTGAAATAATCATGTGGTTCTAGACTTTAATTCTGTTGATGTGGTGAATAACATTTATTGATTTCTGGATGTTGAAACAATCTTGCATCCCTGGGATGAAACCCAATTCATCATGGAGCACTCTCTTTTAAATATGCTTTTGTATGCAATTGTATAAAGTTTTGTTAAGAATTTTTGTATCTATATTCATTGGGGACATTTGTCTGAAATTTTCTTTCCTTGGTGTGTCCCTTTCTGGTATTGGTATCAGGGTGACATTATCTTCATAAAATGAGATTGGAAGGGTTTCCTCCTCCTCTATTTCATTAGATACTTTGAGGAGTATTGGAATGAGCTCTCCTTTGAAGGTCTTGTAGAACTCGGCTGTGAATACAACTGATCCTGGGCTTTTCTTCGTAAATACAACTGATCCTGGGCTTTTGATGACTTCTTGTATTTCATTGCTTGAATTCATCTATTTAAGTTGTGTATGTTCTTCAGATTCAGTATGGGTGGCTCACATGCCTCTAGGAACCTGCTGATGTCTTCCAGGTTTTCTAATTTGTTGGAGTATAAATTTTCAAAATAGATTCTAATTATATTTTTATTTCATTGGAGTCTGTTGTGATATTTCCTTTTTCATCAGGAATTTTAGTAATTTCAGTTTTCTCTCTCTCTTCATTAGCGTGCCTAGGAATTTATCAATTTTGTTTATTTTTTCAAGCAATCAACTTTTTTCTTTATCAATTTTTTAAATTCTTTCTTTTGTTTCAATTTCATTGATTTCCACTCTGCTTTTAATTATTTACTGTCTTCTACTTTTGGTGATGTACTGTTCTTCTTTTTTCTGGGACCTTAAGTTGTAATGTGAGGTCCTTTATTTGTTTACTTTTCATTCTTTTATTGAATGCTCTCCATGCAATGAATTTTTCTCTTAGCACTGCTTTCATACTATCCCAGAGATTTTGATATGCTGTATCATTTTTCTCATTGAACTCTAAGAATATTTTTATTACCCCCTGATATCTTCTGCTATCCATCCATCATTCAACAGCATATTATTTAATCTCTAGGTGTTGGAGTATTTTCTGCTTTTTATTTTATCATTGATTTCTAATTTCATTCCCTTATGGTCTCATAGAATACAAGGTAGTATCTCTATCTTTTTGTATTTTCTAAGAGTAGCTTTCGGGCATAACATGCTCTATTTTAAAAATGATCCATGTGCTGATGAGAAGTAAATGTATTCACTTCTTGATGGATGACATAGTCCATATATGTCTGTTAAGTCTAATTTAGCGATTGTGTAATTGAGTTCTACAGTTTCTTTGATCAGTTCGTGCTTGTAAAATCTGTCCCATAGTGAGAGGGATGGGTTAATGTCACCCACTATTATTGTGTTGTGGTCTATTTGGTTCCTGGAGTTGAGAAGGATTTGCTTGATAAACATGGATGCATTGTTGCTTGGGGCATAAATATTTATGATTGTTTTGTCTTGCCAATTTATGCTTCCCTTAAGGAGAATGAAATGTCCTTCACTATGCCATCTAACTAATTTTGGCTTGAAGTCCACTTTGTCTGATGTAAGAATGGAAACCCTGCTTTTTGTTACTAAGTCTGTGTGAATGGTATGTTTTCCCCCATCATTTTACCTTTAATCTATGTGTATCTTTTTCTATGAGATGCATCTCTTGGAGGCAGAATATGGTTGGGTCTTCCTTTTTAATTGAATTTGCCAGTCTGTGTCTTTTGAGTGATGAGATCAGGCCATTAACCTTCAGTGTTATTATTAAGATAAGCTTTGTATTCCTAATCATTATGACTTGTTTTTAGTTTTTAACTTGTCTTTTCTCCTTTATTTGTTTATTCCATTAGGGAAGATCCTCCCATTGCTGGTTTACATTGTTGATCTTCATTTCTTCATCATGGAATATTTTGCTGAGAATTTTCTGTATTGTTGGCTTTCTATTTGTAATTTATTTTAGCTTTGGGTTATCATGGAAGGATTTTTATTTCATCTTCAAATCTGAAGGTGAGTTTTGCTATGTATAAGATTCTTGGTTGGCATCCATTTCCTTTCACGGCTAGGTATACATTATTCCAGGTCCTTCTTGCTTTGAGTGTCTGTGTTGAGAAATCTGCTGATAACCATCTTGGTTTTTCCCTGAATATAATCTGATTTTTTTTCTCTTGTAGCCTTTAAAATACTAACTTTATATTTTATATTAGGTACTTCCATTATAAAATGCCTTGGTGTTGACCTGTTGCAATTTAGTACATTTGATGTCCTCTAAGCCTCTTGTATATGATTTTCAATTTCATTCCTCAGATGTGGGAAATTTTCTGACATTATTTCATTGAATAGAATATTCATTGGTTTGGTTTGAATCTCTGTGCCTTTCTCAATCCCACTAATTCTTAAATTTGGTCTTCTTATGATATCCCATAATTCTTGTAGCCTTTGTTCATGAATTCTCACCGTATTCTCTATTTGGTCAATTTTGTTTTCAAGATTACTTATTTTGTCTTCAATGTCTGTTGTTCTATCCTCCAGGTGATCTTACCTCTGTCTATTGAATTCTAAATTTGGTTTATTGTTTCCATAATTTCAAGGATTTCTGTTTGGTTTGTTTTCAACATCTCTATCTCTTTATTGAAATGATCATCTATTTTCTGCATCTGTTTTTTAAACTGTTGATTGGTGCGATCATTCATTTCCTGCATTTTCTCTCTCATCTCATCATTTGCTTTTCTGATCATTTTAATTATGTACATTCTGAACTCTCTTTCTGCCATTTCTTCTAACATGTAATCACTGGATTTTGTTGATGAAGTTTCCAGGTTTGTTTGAGACACTTTCTTCCCCTATATTCTCATGTTGCTCATGTATCCTCCCTTCTATCCGTGAGAATCTGAGGTATGGCACCTTTGACTCTTCAAACAAGTTATGTCCCTACAAGTTTCCAATTTCTCACCTCCTAAACTTCATTATCACTAGACTGTGGGTTGGGGCCAGGCTGGAGTAAGACTTGGCCTCTGGGCTTGACCTCCCAGTGTGGGAGCCTCAAGTGTGCACTTTGTGCTCACTTCACCCACATTGAAGGTTCCCACTTCTACACTGTGTCTGCTGCTCCCTCAGCATTCTCACAGGAGCACTCTGGGCCTACATCCCGGGTGAGGAACTCTCAGCCATCTGCGTACTGGGCTACACCTGATATCTCTCCTTGCATCCACCTCTAAAAAAGTACTACTTGAAAAACACTAGTGCCAGTGATATTTGAATGTCATTCCCTGCTGAAAGGCAGGAATGAAGCCCCTAGGTGTGCTCAAGCTGACTTGAAAAACAGAAAATGGAGAAGAACCCATTTTATACCATGGTAAGCATTTTCATGTTGCAGAACTTGCTTATGCAATACATTTGCCAGCTTATTAATGAGACCATTACAACTTCTGCACTTCTGAGTGCTATCATCTTCAGGAATGACTCAAGAAATCTAGGGCTCTGGGGAAGCAAATTTTTCAGGCACCATAATTGCTTGTGGAATGCTCCCTTTGTAATGGATTTCCAAATAAATCTGAGACTTATCCAACCTTTCTGAGTTCACATCATTAAACTGAGGAGCAAAATGAGATACTAGAGGATTGGCATGATCTCAAGAGGATGCTTGGTAGATGACTGCATGTTGTTCGGGCCTAACTATGGGATGTAGTTTGCTGTGAAATGACAGAAGGCAAAGCCCAGTAATCTCAATCAAATTCTGTAGAAGTCTTTGGAGACAAGCTCAGCCAGAAAACTTTGATGCAGGTCAAATTTCAATGTATAGGGTGTCCTGAGGACAGAAAGTTTTATCCTTGTCACTTTAGAAAAAGAGAGTTATACCTCCTCAATGAGCAGGCAATTACTAGAGGCAACAATGGAGGTGTGTAGAAGTAGGAGAAATAGGTCTTGGTAGAAAATATTATTTGCCCCTGAACGTTGGGACCAACGGAAGTTGAGGGAAACTTTCAACCTTAACACAAAGTCCTTATAATCGCACACAGCTCACAACTGTTTCTTTCCGTTTCTGCTGTCATTTTCCCTGATGTAATTCTAGCCAGGTTGTGCAAATTCAAATCCCAGTGGAGGTGCTGGACTTTGTTTCACCTCAAGTTGGTGCTTAAAAATGATGGTTTTCCTGGTAGAATACTGTTTCCCTAATTAGGGAATGTCTCAGCATCTTGGCGAGAGACAGCATGTAAATATGTATAAGGAATGGAAAAAGTTATGGCTCACATGATCTGTGAATCCATGAATAATCTTTCTTCAGAGCAAAAATCATCCACATTCAGTTTTCAAACTTCCAGTAGTTACGATTGCAGGAATTCCTTTCAACATTCATTGCAGGAAGTTTTCTACAGAAAATCCTGTCCATTGAACTCAGTCCTTCATTTCTCCACAATATGCTGCTTCCCAGGCTTTGAGCCCACTCAAGTAATGCCTAATTTTTTTCTCAATGCTCTTGGGACATGAGAGCAAGAGAGAGAAAAACTACAGAATGCAGAGTGGAAGGGGATGGTATGAAGGATTTTGATTTTTAAGAGCGAATAATTGGCTCATGTAAGAGAATGCAGGTTTTTCTCCTTCCAGGGTTTGTTGATTGGCCTTGAGGAACATGAGTTTCCATGAATTGCTTATCTGTTACCCTAGTCATGCTGAACATACCACCTGCCATCACAGAAAGGCCATATTGCAGCACAATGGCATCAAGTTGCCATGGTTACTGGAAATTCTTCATGTTCTGGTTACTTCAGTGGAACTGTAAAGAAACATTCTTTTTCATCTGTGTTGGGAAGAGTAAATAGGAAGCAGGCAAGACCCAGGGTTCTTTTGGTGACCACAAATGTGATCCTAACCTAACAACACAAGAGAGGAGGAATCAGGTTGTGTTCCCTTGGTGTTTGAAACATCCAACTGCATTCAAGAAAAGGGACCTTGATGAAACCTGACATTTTGCCATAACCATCCATGTCCTCGAGGGGGCAATGAGCTCACTGGGTGGCAACAGGCCTTATTATATCCTGGGGATGTTGATGCCCTGCAGGTATTTGGTCACAAGAGGAGTAGTGGACCAGGGAGACAAGCAGAGGTGCCAAGAATATGTGAGTCAGCAAGCCTAGAACAGGCCCCAGGGGCATGGACCCACAAACACACTCCTGCTGGTTTGGACTCATTGGGTACATTCCTGATTCAGAAAAATGACATAGGGCATTAGCAGCCCCTTCCAATGATGGCCATTGACATTTCAGAGAAGAGGAGCAGGCAGAGTGGTTTGGTGGGTTAGGTGAGTATTGAACCAGGAAAGAACTCAGCAACTCTGGTGTCATGTCACACCTTTCTATGAATACCTCAACAAGGGACAACTGGAACCTGGAATGTAGGATTTTGATATAAACATGAGGAGAGGCTGAGCTACCCAATGTGTTGAGGAGGGTGTTCATCACTAACATTAAGTTTGGAGCCTAGGAAGTTGCTGGCATTCTAGGAGAGACATTTGATTCTAACTCCACTGGACAGGCCACACAACTTCTGTGCTTTTCTTGCAGTTATGGTGCACTCAAAAATTGCCTTGCTATGAGTTTGCAAGGGGCTTGTCTACTCACCCTTTGTTGCATAAAAATTTTTGCCATGTGCCTTCACTGAAGGTGTAATTTTCTTGGCCTGCCTGACACCTGTCTGAACAAAGATGCTTTTCAATTTCCAAGGACACCTTAACCAACAGCTTCAAGACACCCTGTAACAATGATCCTCCAAACCATGGAATTGAGGATAAAACAAGTGTCTGATGAGGAATGGATGAGCACATACTTAAAGAAAATCACATGAAATTTGAACATGCATACAGTTCAAAGAGAGGAATGGTACAAATCCTGGAAGAATATTCAATCAGGGAGGAGCAAAGTATATTTATTTTGCACTCAATGCAGATGGGTTTTGGAGAGGTAAACAACTTCTATGAAGGGACTCTCAAAGCAGTTGTCCTGGTGTGTGTTCTCCCCAAGCGTTATAGGACTATCCTTCAGCTGCAAACTGCCACACAAGCACAGCAAGAAGTACAGACCAGATCCTTTTAGAATCAAGGATAGATAATTAACACCAGTGCAATTGCAGAGGACCTAAAACCCCTCCCCCATTGCTGACTCTACCCTGAAGTTTACAAAGTATAACTCACTAAGCATATGCAGATTTGAATTTCCTGGCATATGACTTGGAAGGAAAGTCCTTCAGTCACCAAGAAACTTACACCTAAGCACTTCAATTTACACAAGTACAGATTTACATATGGAAAACAAAATGATGCCTCTGGAAATAAAGGATGCAGCACAACATTGCAAATCCAAAAAAACTCTGTTACAATGCAACAATAAAGACACAATACATGCAAAATTCTAACTTGATGAGCAGAGCAATCAATGGAGATATGAATGGTGTGACAGGAAGTAGGGTGCAGGAATTGGAGATACTAAGCATGTCAAAATTCCATGTCGTTATTTGTAGGAATGGGATTATTTAAAATAGGCTTTCTTGGGTCATCCCTGCCCTAACACCAGAAACAAATTCTGCTCATTTCCTTGATAAAAATCTGAGCATACCATCCTTCAAATATCCCTACACAACATCTCTTAAGATCCTTCAAAATTAACAAAATTCTAAAAAGAAAACTTCATTAGTAATAAAACTGAATATCAAGTGATACAGGGACCCAGACTTTTCATAACCACTGTGACTCCTGAATGATATCAGCAGAAGTTAAGTTATGCATTCATGCCAATTCATACAATTCTTTAATAAATGAGGTCTATAAACATGCAAAGCACAACAAGCAAAGTACAGCCAGGGCCATGTGCAGCTGTGTTTTGTCGACATCTCTTGTTTTTCAAGTTGATATTGTGGTTTAGTTCGGAGAAGTTGAAGTGTAGAACCTCATCTCTTTGTCAGGGAGACTGCTTGGGCTGCAGAAAGTTCTCTGATGCAATTACTAGTGCTGATGATATTTGGAATGCCATTTCCTGCTGAAAAGCAACAATGAAATCTCAATATGTTCTCAACTGGACCATCAAAAATCGAAAATGCAGAGGAATTACTTGTGCCCCCTGATAAACATTTCCTTTTTGGTGAATTTGCTGATAAAATATATGTGCCAGAAACATGGGTTTCCTTGAAAGGTTTGCCTGTCATCCAACCTGTGTTGCACATAATGCCTGCAGTAAAAGAAGGGCATTTGACAGCACAATGGTGCCACGGTTGCCATGGGTGCCAGAATATCTTCAGGTTCTTGTTACTGCAGAGGACCCTTCAAGGAAAGCTCCCGTCCAACTGTGCTGAAAAGAGGGAAGAGGAAGGAGATGAATCCCAGGGATCTTTTTTTTCCATGATGGAGATCCTAACCTTATAACACAGGAGAACAGGAATCAGGTGTGAACTGGGTGTGTCCCCTGGGGTTTTAAGATATCTGACTTCATCCAATATAAGATCATGTTGATTTGAGAGGTTCCCATACTGTCCATGACTGCAAGGTAGTGATGTGCTCAATGGGTTGCAGGTATTGTGATTTCCTGGGAATGGGGAACCCCTGCAGGTAATTGGTATCACAAAGGTGCAAAGGACCGGGGAGTGATATGGGGATATCTGAGGACAGGTGTGTCACCAAGCCTAGCACAGGTCCCAGGGACAAAACCCTACAAAGAAGTCCTCCTGGTCTGGTTTCCCTCAGTATATTGCTGAGTCGAGAAACTGGCCTAAGGCATTAACAACCATTTGCAACAATTGCCATTGTCATTTCATAGAAGATGATCATGGGGGATGGCTCAGAGGATTAGAAGAATTTAACTGGGAAACAATACACCAATTCTGGTGAGATGACACAACTTTCATGAATGCCCCAACAGGAAACAGCTGGAATTTGAGATATAAGTCTTCTGTGTACAATTGAGGAATGGTTGATCTCCCTAATGTTGAGAGGAGGGAGTTCATCACTAAGCATTTAGGATGGAGGGTAGCATGTTGCTGGAAATCTAGTACAAGCATACTATGCTCACCTCAGAGGCCAGGACAAGCCACGTCTGCTGTTATCTTACAAATGTAGTGCACTCAGAAATTGTCTTGCTATGATGCTCTAAGTACCACTTTAACTCACCCTCCCATGCAGAAACACTATCAGAATGTGTCTGCACTTAAGGCATAATTCTCTTGACCTCCCTATTGCCTTTCTGAGCAAAGACCTTCTGAACATTTCCAAGGACACCTTAACCAGAAAATTGAAGAGGCCAATTAAAGGCCAACATCACACCCTGGATAAATTATCCTCCAAAAACATGAAATTGAGGGATGAAACAACAGACTGATGAAGCCATGATGAGCATATTTTAGAGGCAATCACAAGACATTTGAACATGCATCCATCTGAAAGAGAAGAATCTGAGAATGGCTGTGGACATTGAATTTTCAAACAGGGAGGAGAAAAGGATAGTCCTTGTGCACTAAATGGAGAAGTGTGTTGAAGAGGAAACGAGCATCTTTGAGAGACTGAAAAGACGTTGTCTTGTGAGTGGTTTCCCACACATTCCAGGAAGTTTTTTCAGCTGAAACTGGTATGCAAATACAGAAAAAAATAGGAGACAGATTGTTGTCAGCAAGGATAGATACTGATAATATGTGCAATTGTTGAAAACTTAAAAGTCTTTCCCTATTGTTGACTCTACCCTGAAGCTTTCAAGTTATACCTCATTAAGCATAGGCACATTTAGCTTTCCTGATATAGGATCTGGTAGGAAAGAACTTCCTTCACCACAGGACACACACACAAGCACTCCAATTTACACAAGTACAAATTTGCATATTGATCACTGAATGTGACTCTGGAAATAAAGTGTGCAACACAACATTGCAAATTGAAACATCTCTGTTAAAATGCAACAATGAAGACATTATATGTGAACAATCTTAATATGAAAAACAGACAACAGCAGAAGTTTGAAAGGTGTGATAGAACATAGGGGTCAGGAAAAGGAAATCCTGAATCATTTGGAAATTCTAAGTCCTGATTTTTATGAGTTATGGGCATCCACATCAATCATGCCACATAACTAATGTCCCTGATTTCATTTCTTCAATAAGATTGTTTTAATTATGCTTTCTTGTGTCATCCCCCATCTAACATCAGAATCATATCATTCTCAATTTCTTGATAAAAATCAGAATATACTACCCTTCACTCATCCCTACACAGCATATCTTAAGACATCCCTCAAAATGAGCAAAAGTTTGAAAAAGTCCTTCAATAGTTACAAACCTGGATCTCAAGTCATACAGGGGAACCAGGCTTTACATAGTCCCTGTGGCTATTAAATGTTTCAGTGTAGTAAACTTACACATTCAATTTAATTTACAGGTGCCCTTAGTCAATGATGTGTATAAACATATAAATCACAACAAAATGAGTACAGCCAGGGTTCCGTGAAAGTGTGTTTTGTCTACATCTCTCAGTTTTCATGTTGCACTTGGGGTTGTGAGGGATAATGTTGAGGTGTAGATGTCCACTTTTTTTGCATAGTGTTTGCAGTGGGCCCCAGAAAACGTTGACTTCAACCACCCTAGTGTCAGTGATATTTTGAATGTATTCCCTGCAGTAAAGACACAGTGACATCCCAAGTTGTGGTGAATCTGAACTCAAACACCTGAAATTGGAGAAGAACCAATTTTAGACTGGGGTGAGCATTCTCATGTTGTAGAACTTGCTGATACACTACATTTGACAGTGTATTATTGAGACTGTCGCAACTTTTGCATTCCTGTTACTTCATCTTCAGGAATGTTGACTCAAAAAATCAAGGTCTCTGGGGAAGCATATTTCTCAGGCACAGCAACTGCTTTCTAAATACTCTCTTTATAATGGATTTACAATTAAAAATCAGACTTATCCAACCTTCTGGTGTTCATTTAATTGAACGAGGAGGAAAGATTTAGATACTGGAGAGTTTGCATGATCTGAAGAGGCTCCTTATGTTAGGTGACTGCATGTTGTTCAGGTGTCACTATGGGATGTGCTTTGCATTGAAACCACTGAAGGCAAAGACCAGTAATCTCAATGAAATTATGTAGAAGGCTTTTGAGAGCAATTCATCCAGAAATCTTTTTTGAAGTTCAAATCCCAATATCTAGGGAGTCCTCAGGGGAGAAAGTTTTATCCCTGTCTCTTTAAGAAAAATGAGAGTGATGTCTACTGAATGAGCAGACAATTACTATAGGGAACCATGGAGGTATGTAGCAATAGGAGAAGTAGGTGTTTGTAGAAAATATTATATGCCCTGATCTGTGGGACCAAAGTATTTTGAGGAAAAATTTCACACTTTAATATCAAGTCCATATAATCACACACAACTCACAAATCACTTTTCTTTTCATTCCTGCTGACCTTTCTTTCTGAGGAAATTTTAACCAGTTGTTCCCAATTTAAACCCCCATGGATGTGCTGGACCTTGCTTTTCACCTCAGGTAAGTGGGTGCTTGAAAAAGTTGTTTTTCCTAGGAGAAGTCTGTTTCCCTAATTAGTGAATGTCTCAGCATCTTGGTGAGTGAACATGTGAAATATATGTAAGAAATGGAAAGACGTTATTGCTCACATGGACTGTGAATCCATGGATAATATTTGCTCAGAGGACAAATCATTCACATTCAGTTTTCAAACTTCCACTAGGTATGTTTGCAAGAATTCCTCTCAACATTTGTTACAGTGAGATTTATGCAGAAAGTCCTGTCCATTGAACTGTCAGTCCTTTATTTCTCCACAAAATGCTGCTACCCTGGTTTGATCCTACTCAAGAAATGCCTAATTATTTTCTCAATGCTCCTGGGACATGAGAGCAATAGGAAGTGAAGCTACAATATACAGACTGGAAGGGGTTGGATGGCATGCAGGATTTGGTTTGTAAGGGTGAGAAATTGTCTGGCTCAAGTCAGAGAATGCAGGTTTTTCTCTTTCCAGGGCTTGTTGTTGGGCCTTGAGGAACATGGGTTTCCATGAATTGCTTATCTGTCATCCTAGTTGTGCTGCACCTACTGCCTGCTCAGAGAATGGCCATTTGACAGCACCATGACGTCAAGTTGCAAATGTTTCCAGAAATTCATCATGTTCTCTCTATTGCTAAGTATCTGTCAAGAAAAGGTCTTTTCCATCTGTGCCGGGAAGAGGGAAGAGGAAGCAGCTGAGACCCAGGGGTCGATTCTTGGCCACATAAGTGATCCAAAATGCTGACCCCAAGAGAAGAGGAATCGGTTTTTGAAGAGGCTGTGTCACCTTGGGTTTTGAGACATTTAACCTCATTCAAGACAAGGGACCCTGATGAAACCTGACATTTTGCCAAACCACCCATGTCCTCAAGGGGTTGATGTGTTCACTGGGTGGCAAGAGGCATTTTGATATCCTCAGAATGAGGATGCTCTGCAGTCATGCGGTCCAAACAAGGAATAGTGGAACATGGAGAAAGTGGAACGATCCATGTATAGGTGGGTCCCCAAGCCTAGAACAGACCCCAGGGGCATGAATGCACAAACACTCCTACTGGTCTGCCTCACTGGGTACATTGCAACTTAGGAATCTGACCTAAGACAATAGTAGTCCCTCACATTGAAAGCCATTGACATGTCAGAGAAAAGGAGCAGGCAGGGAAGTTCTGTGGGTTAGGTGAATATTGAACCAGGAAATAACACTCCAAATCTGGTGTCATGCCACACTTTTTCATGAATACCCCAACAGGGGACAGATGAAACCTAGGATTTAGAACTTCTAAGTATGAGTGAGGAGAGGCTGAGATCCACAATGTGT
Organism: Glaucomys volans; assembly: GCA_020662805.1. Classification (NCBI taxonomy): domain Eukaryota; kingdom Metazoa; phylum Chordata; class Mammalia; order Rodentia; family Sciuridae; genus Glaucomys; species Glaucomys volans. The sequence goes on along the minus strand of JAJEJO010053070.1, from coordinate 4,768 downwards.
TGAGGTAAGTGCTCATCACTAAACATTGAGAATGGAGGCTGACAGGTTGCTGGCATTCTAGGAGAGACATTCAATTCTCATTCCATTGGCCAGGCCCCACCATCTTTGACTTCTCTTGCAGTTATGGTGCACTCAGAAACTTTTTTGCTATGAGATTTCAAGCCGCCCTTCAACTCATCCTTTGATGCAGAAAAATTATCACAATTTTTCTTCACTGAAGGTGTAATTCTCTTGATTTGACTATCTCCTTTGTGAACAAATTCCCTCTTCACATTTTCAAGGACACCTTAACCAGTAGCTTCAAGATGCTGACTACAGGCCATCATCACACACCCTGGAACAATGATACTTCAAACCATGAAACTGAATGGTGCATCAAGTGTCTGATGAGGGCCACATGAGCACATTCTTACAGGGAATCACACGACATTTGAACATATCTAGAGATGAAAAGGAGGTATGTTAGAAATCCTCAAAGAGGGAGGAGAAAAGAATATTTCTTGTGCACTCAATGTAGATGGGTGTTGGAGAGAAAACCAACCTCTATGAACAGAACGTAAAAGAACTTGCCCTGTGAGTGGTCTCCACAAATATTCCTGGTAATTGCTGCAGCTGAAACTGGTATGCAAATACAGCAATAAGCAGGGGCCAGATTGTTTTAAGCAAGGAGAGTTAATAATAGTTACTAATCAGAAATGAAATTGCTGATGACCTCAATACCCACTTCCATTACTGACTTTACCTGAAGTTTACAAGGGATACCTCATTAAACACATGCAGATTTAGCTTTCCTGGCATATAGCTTGGGAGGAAAAGCCTTCCTTCACCACGAAACTTACAACCAAGCACTTCAACTTACACAAGTACAGATTTGCATATGGACCACTGAATGATGCCTCTTGAAATAAAGGGTGCAGCACAACATCGCAAACCTACAAGAAAGGAAAAAATCTTTGTTACAATGCAATAATGAAGACACAATACATGGGAAATTTGAACTTTGCAAACAGAAAATGAAGTGGAAATATGAAAGGTGTGATAGAACTTAAGGTGCAGGAAATGGAGATCCTACAGCAAGTGGAAATTCCATGTCATTATTTGTAGGAAATTCAGGCATTCACAATAATTGTGCCATATAATTAATATCTCTGATTTCATTCCAATAGAATTTTTTAAAACAGCTTTCTTAAACAGCTTTCCTCCCTGTACTAACATCAGAATCGAATTTCATCTCATTTCCTTGATAAAAAGACTGAACATACTATCCTTCACATATCCGTACACAACTTCGATTAAGACATCCTTCAAAATTAGCAAAATTCTAAAAAAAAAATGCTTCATTAGTAATAAAACTGGATCTCAATTGATACAGGGAAAACAGAGTTCTCATAACAAGTGAGTTTCCTGAATGATATCAATGGAAATTAACTTATGCATTCATGTCAATTCATACAAGACTTTAATAAATGATGTCTATAAGCATGAGAAGCACAGCAAACTGTACAGCCAGGTCCATGTGCAGATGTGTTTTGTCTACATTTCTCAGTTGGTTTTGTGATTGAGTTGGAAAAGTTGAGGTGGAGAACCTCACTTCTTTGGCAGAGAGGCTGCAGTGGGCTACAGATATTTTCTCTGTCACAAACAATAGTGCTGATGATATTTGGAATGTTATACCCTGCTGAAAGGCAACAATGATATCCCAGTATGTTCTCAAGTGGACCTTCAAAAACTGAAAATGCAAAAGAATCACTTGTACACCCTGAGGAGCATTTTCTTATTTTTGAACTTGCTGAGGCAATACACATGCCAGAAACATGGGTTTCCTTGAATAGTTTGCCTGTCCAACCTGTGCTGCACATAACGCTTGAAGGAAAAGAAGGGCATATGACAGCACAATGGTGTAATTGTTGCTTGGGTGACAGAAAATCCTAAGGTTCTGGCTCCTGCAGAGGAACCGTCAAGGAAGGCTCCTCCATCTGTGCTGAGAAGAGGGAAGAAGAAGGAAATGAGTCCCAGGGGTCTTTTGAACTCCACAATGGAGTTCCTAACCTCCTAACACAGGAGAATAGAAATCAGGTGTGTAATGGGTGTATCCCCTGGGCCTTTGAGATATCTGATTTCATCCAAGATACAATCTTACTGACTTTAGAGGTTCCCATACTGCCCATGACTTTGAGGTGGTGATGTGCTCAATGGGTTGCAGGCGCTGTGATTTCCTGGAAATGCAGGCTGTTGGTCTCACAAACGTGTAATAGACCAGGAAGTGATGTGGGGATGTCTGAGGACAGGTGTGTTACCAAGCCTACCACAAGCCCCAGGGGCATGATCCTATGAAGAAGTCCTGCTGGTTTGGATTCACTCAGTATGTTGTTGAGTCAGAGAATAGGCCTAAGGCATTAGCAGCCACTCACAATAATGGCAATTGTCATAGCATAGAAGAGGAGCATGGGATGGCTCAGAGGATTTTAGGGATTTAACTGGAAACAACACACCCACTCTGGTGAGATGACACACCTTACATGAATGCCTCAACAGGTGACAGATGGAACTTGGGATTTAGTACTTCTCTGTACAAGTGAGGAGTGGTTGAGCTCCCCAATGTGAAGAGGATGAAGTTCATCACTAAGCATTTAGGATGCAGCGTAGCACGTTGCTGGCAATCTAGGGCAGGCATACTATGCTCACTCCAGAGATCAGGACAAACCACTGTTACAGAAACCCCTCTCTATTGAACTGTCAATCCTTCATTTCTCCACAAAATACTGCTACCCTGGTTTTGAACCCACTCAAGAAAAGACCAATTTTTCCCAGTGTTCCTGGAATATGAGAGTAAGTGAGATGAGAGTTCTAATATGGAGAGTGGTAGGGGCCGGCAGGCAGGAGTTTGGTTTAGTAGGGCAAGAAATTTTCTGGCTCATGTAGAAGAATTCAGTTTTTTCTCTATCAAAGGCTTGTTGCTTGGCATTTTCCATGAATGACATGGCTATCTTCTTGGCAGCACTGCACATACTGCCTGCAGTCAGAGAAATGCCATAAGGCAGCATAATGGCTTCTGGTTTGTCATGGCAAAAGAATATCAACAGGATCTGACTACTGTGAAGAAACCTTCAAGAAAAGCTCATGGGTTGTGGTTGTGACTCGGTAGTATAGCACTTGCCTAGCTTGTGTGAGGCTCTGATTTCCTTCACACATCCTTACACAGCATCTTTTAAGTTATCACCCACAATGAACAAAAGTCTGAGAAAATGCTTCATTTGAAATGAACATGGATGTTGAGTGATACAGGGAAACCAGGCATTACATAGAATCTGTGGCTAATCAATGATATCAGCAGAAATTAACTAATACATTCAGTGTCAATCTGTAGAAGTCTTTAATAAATGGAATAAATAAACATAGAGGCACAACAAACTGAGAAAACCCATGGTGACCTGCAGCTCTGTTTTAATCGAAACTCTCGGTTTTCAAGAAGATATTCTGGTTGTGTCAGAAAATTTTCATGTGTAGAAGCCCACTACTTTTACAGAGAGATGGCAGTGAACAACAGAATGCTTCTCCTACGCAAACATTAGTGTCAGTGATATTTGGAAGATCATTCTTTTCTGAAAGGCAACAATGAGGTCCCAATATGTGCTCAATCTAGCTTTCTTTCATTTATTTATTTATTTATTTATTTATTTATTTATTTATTTTTACTTATTGATTCATTGAACACAAATGGAGTACAGCTATTGTTTCACTGGTTGTACACAAAGTAGAGTCACACCATCTGCGCGTTCATGATGTACACAGAGCAATGATATCTGTCACACATTCTGTTATTATTTGTACCCCCCACCCAGCCCCCACCCCTCCCTTCCCTCTATGCTATCTTTCCTTCCTCCATTTTTGTCACCCTTCCCGCCCTTATTATGCATCATCATTCATTTATCAGAGAGACCATTCGGCCTTTGGATTTTGGGGATTGGCTGATCTCACTTAGCATAACAGTCACCAACAACATCAATTTACCTACAAATGCCATAATTTTATTCTTCGTTATGGCTGAGTAATATTCCATTTTGTATATATACCACAGTTTCTTTATCCATTCATCTACTGAAGGGCATCTAGGTTGATTCCATAATCTACCTTTTGTGAATCGAGCAGCTATGAACATTGATGTGTCTGCATCACTGTAGTACTCTGATTTTAAGTCCTTTGGGTATAGGCCAAGGAGTGGGATAGCTGGGTCAAATGTTGGATCCATTCCAAGTTTTCTAAGGAATCTCCAC
>JAJEJO010053069.1:0-61168 GCA_020662805.1 Glaucomys volans | reverse complement strand
ATCAAAGAGTAATTTCTCTCTTTTATGCAATAGCTCCAGTCAGTTCAGGTCTTTCATCTTTAGCTGGATTGTCTTTAGCCTTTCCTGTGCATGCATGGATACCAGATCAGCCAGGGAGGGGGACAGTATTTACATACAGAATTTGGATGTCTTTTTTTCAGATTTTCTATTTTTGGGGATTTCTTCATCCATTTTCAGTGCCTTTGGCTGCCCTGAATGCTGTCCTTTCCTTCTTTAGGCCAGAGAGGCTGTGGATTTTCTATTAGGGTTAGCTTCTGCCTAGGTATTGATTTTAGCCTATTCTCAGGTTGGAAGCTGTGAAAATAGTTTCTTCTTCCAAGTAGTTTGGTTGGTGCTGCACCCTCTTCAATTCCCCTCGGTGCTTGACAAGGATTCCACTGAGTTACAAAGATGTTTGCAAGGTCTCATCTTCCTGGGAATTGGGGCTGCTGTTTCCTGTTGTCTTGTTTAATTTACCTATGCTTGGGAATAATATTATATTGGATTTTTGGGAATTCTAGGGTCTTAGGGGATTTAGAACACAAGAATCAAACAGCTAATCATGGATATATATATACTGGATATAACCAAAAAGGCCCTTGTTCTGGGGTGATAAAAGTATAATTTGGAAAGAATGCTATGCTCATTTCCAGCAACTTATGCTAAATGGCACCGTGGATGGCGACTACTCCCAGATGACCTAGGGCAGAAAGACATGTTGTTCCCACCTTGACTCCAGACAAACCAGTCACAAACAAAGTTGTTAAGGCTAGAAAAATAGTCCCAACAATTCAGACATCATTTGATAATGCTTATTTGGTTAATGGAAAACTATGGTATCCTCCTAGGAAACCAGCTTCTGGTCCCTTAGATTTAGACCCCCTTTATCTCCCACTGGCAGAAAACACCCTGGTTGGCATCAACTATATTATAATGAAAAATGTACATGGAAAGCTCATCTCCCCTTTTTGGAATATTTAAAATGTGTAAAATGCTGGTGTTTGCTTAGTTGCTCTGAACAGCTTTCTTGGGCAGGACAGGCTAATGCTCACTGGGCAAAAGTAGGAGGTGTACTGCTCCTAATTGGCCTAAAGCAGCTCAGTTATTCAATGATCCAGAGAAAGCTCAGAAAGAAACTCCCTATTGTTCCTGTTAATCTAGTTATTAATCATGTAAGTATAAACATATATTGTTCATAGAAATGGCTTCTGTGCACGATGTTCCCAGTAATATAGAAAGTTGAAGTTGTTAAAGATTATATAGAAGAATACTTAAAAATATTATGAAGAGCTGATAATATTTAATCTGCTAATACGTTTAGCCTATTGTCTTGTAGTTTGCATCAGTTTCCTTTTGTGTGGCCTCAAGATATTGTACTCAAGCTAGAAGTGAACATATAAAAATGGTGTGTGGAAAAAATAAAGTTAGAACAGAACTTAGCCTCAGATCATTAAGTCTGTGTTGCTTTGTTCTCCACCTCGCCGACGCCATCCCACTCACCAGAGAGCACCACGACCCTTGTGCTAGGGCTGGACCCCGGCAGATTGGATCCTAAAAGGGTTTGTTATCCATATGAAAGAGTTTGAACTTCATCTTAACGGCAACAGATATGTTTCATCTGGGCTTTTGAAGATCATTCTGGCTACTGAGTTGGAGAATAAACATGTGGAGTAAAAAATAAATGCATGGAGTCATTTTTTTTTATAATAGTGAGGGGGAGATGATGGATACTTGTATTAGATGGTAAGAATGAGACTGTAGGAAACAAATAGAATTGAGAAATACTCAATGGATAGAATCAACACTTGTGATATATAGATGTGGAGAGGGAGAAGTCAAAGATGAGTCAGTGTGTTAGTTTCCAGGTTTGACATAGCAAATAACCACAAATGGGGTGATTTCAAACAACAGAAATGTATCCTCATAGTTCTGGAGGTTGGATGTGTGAAATCAAAATGTCCTCAGAGCCGGGTGTGGTGGTGCATGCCTGTAGTCCCTGCTACTCGGGAGGCTGAAACAGGAGGATCGCTTGAGCCCAGGAGTTCTGGGCTGTTGTGCACTGTGCTGGTTGGGTGTCCACACTAAGTTTGGCATCAATCAGGTGATCTCCCTAGACTCAGGGGGCACCAGGTTGCCTAAGGAGGGGGTGAGCCAGCCAAGTTAGGAAATGGAGCAGGTCAAAATGTCATCAGAGACATGCTGCCTTCATAGGTTTTGGGGGAGCAGGTCTCCTTGATTTTTTTTTTAGCTTCTGGGAGTTGTTTATGATGCTTGGCATGTTTTGACTAGTAGCTGCAGCACTCTGATTTCTGCCTCTGATTTTACATGTCTTTCCTCTTATATCTCTGCATCTCTCTCTCTTTATCCTTATGAGAACTCTAGTCATTGATTTGGAGCTGCCTCCCCTTCAGTATGACTTCATCTTAACTTGGTTACATTGGCAAAGGCCCTGTTAACAAACAAGGTCACATTCACAGGCTCTCTGTGGACCCACGTTTGGAGGAACACTAATCAATCCATACAGTAAATGATTAAAGAGACCTCAAATGAAATGATCTGTGAGATAAAAAGATAGCTGGGAGTTTACAGTGAAGAATTCAGAAAAGGAAGTTCTGAGATGGCCTGAAGGCTGTTAGGGGGACAGACCCCAGCAAATTCCCAACTCTGGGACCCTGTGGACACACCACGCACTGTCTGGGAGGGTGGTGGTCCCACAAGACAGTCTCTGCTCTGGAGAATGACTCCGAAACAGGCCCACCAAATTCTGTGCTAAGGGGAATATGGGCTGTAATGCGGAGTAGAGTGCAGGGCACTGCCCTCTGCGATTGGAGGATCAGGGAACCTGCCCTCTGAGACCAAGGGAGTGAACGGTTGCTTGTGGTTTTGCAGGGGGTCAGGACCGAAGACACCAGGATTGATGACAGATCACATATGTCCTGCTGCACCCCTCCCAGTATGGAACCGGGTGGTTCAGCTGCCTGCTGCCCTCAGAGGCATTGGAAAACCACTGTGGCTATGGCATTTGTCTGCTTCTGGGGCACGCAGCCAAAAAACTCGAGAGAGAGTATACGCCTGGTGCAGCCTGCATTCTTCCTTAACTGGTTTGGGTGTGAAATCCAGCTGAGAGAAATTTCAACTAGCTGCAGCTACAACTCACTCTCACTTGATATCTGCTGGGACCATACCTGAAAGTTCCAAGGGACAAGAGAACCCCTGGACACCTTCCTACTGTCAGGGTGAGTAGCCTAAGAAGACCTGGAGAAAAGGTTTGAACAGTATTGCCCATGATTGTCCACCCCTACTCCATTCACCCTCCTGGCACCTTGGATAGGAGAATATATACACACACATATATATGTGTTTATACACATATATGTGTGTGTATATAAATTTTAAATTATATATTTCTCTTCTTTTATTACTTTTCATTTTTTCCTATATTATAAATTTTTATTTTTACTTTTTTAAAACTTTTAACTTATTTTTTGCATACTTTTATTTTTTCTGTATTTCCTTTTTATTATTTATTTTTCAATTTAAAATTTTTATTTCCTTTTTTTGTGTTGCTAGGGATTCTGCCTGTGGCCTCACATACATTGGATGAGTGTTCTGCTACTGACCTGTACTTCCAACTGAGCTGAGAGGAATTATGCCCAAGTATTGACATGACCCAATCTTGCCTGAATCCTGGTGAATACTTCAACTTAAAGAATAGGAGGGGCTGGGTGCAAACCTGTAATCCCAGTGACTTGGGAGGTTGAGGCAGAAGAATACTAAGTTTGAGTCCAGCCTCTGCAACTTAGTGAAACCCTCTCTTTAAAAAAAAAGGGGAGCAGGGGCTAGAGCTTAGGAATGACACACCTCTGGATTCTATCCCCAGGATGAAAAGAAAAGAAAAGAAAAGAAGAGAAAAGAAAAGAAGAGAAAAGAAAAGAAGAGGAGAGTAAAGAAGAGGAGAGTAAGGAAAGAATAGGTGGACATCAGCTGTCAGCTGTCCACTCATTGTCAGGTGGGCATAGCTTGGGGTGTTTGAGGTCCCAGCCTTGGGAAGACTTCCCTACAGTAGCAGCAGAGAGAAAAAACATGGTGGCCAACAGTGCACTTATACGAGTCCTCTATTACAGTTGCACCTGCATCTTGTCTGGCTGTGCATTGTTGGCAAACTGGAGGTAACTGGCACAGAGGGAAGTTGTGATTCTAATTTGTGCCTCTCCCCATGAAGCACATGGATCTGTTCCAGTGTCAATCAGAGGACAAGAGTTTCTGGCCCTGCAACACAACTGAAGCAATGAGCATGAGAATTATTTTCAACTAACACTGCCAATATCAACAGTACCCAGGGAAACCCCATCACCTGATTAGGGCTACCACTCTCTGTGTAGGAGTAACTATATTTTTTTACCTACAGCACCCCTGACTCAATTATCAGAGTGCTCTGACTCTGCAAAACCTGTAGAGACAGTGGTTTCTCCAATTTAAAATGGTATGCTTTGTGCCCAAACCCACAAATAATAAGCAAAGAAGCAATAGAAATATAGCATTATTGTGTTCAGTGGGAAGTAAACTCAAGAGTACAAACAGTACCCAGGACACATCATCAGGAGAAAGCTGCTTTCCAAGAAGGTCATCACAAAAAAGTGGAAGAGACACCCATCTCAACAGATATTCAAATCTCAACATAGAAACTCAAGACATATCAAGGTAATATGATACCTCCTGAAGCTCCATAATAGATTCCAAAGATATCAAAGGAGACAAAATTCTGGATAAACAATTCAACAGAATGATTTTTAGAAAACTCAATTAAATCCAAGAAAATACAGATAAACAGTTGAATAAAATAAGGAAGACAATGCAGGATCTGAATGATAAATTCAGTAAAGAAACAGAGATTTTTAAAAAGAACCAAACAGAAATCTTGGAAATAAAAAGGTCGATAAGTTAGGTAAAAAATTCAGTTGAAAGCCTCAGTAACAGACTAGATCAAACCGAATAAAGAATATCATCAGAACATGAAGGGTCCTTCAAAATATTACATCCAGATGAAGAGAGAGAAAGAAAGAAAAAGAAAAGAAAGAAAGGAAGAAAGGAAAAAAAGGAAGGAAGAAAGAAAGAATGAATATAAGATCTCTGGGACACTTTTAAAAAATCAAACATCTGACACACAGATGTACCTGAGAAGAACTAAAGGTTGAGGACATAGATAACATATTCAATGAAATAATGGCATTAAATTTTCCTAATGTTGGAAAAACATGGACATCCTAGTTCAGAAGGCATTTAGAACCCCAAGTAGATGTGATCAGAAAAGAACCTCTCCACAGTATAATATAGTTAAATTGTCAAAATACAGAACAAAGAATATGAAAATTTTCAAGAAAAAGTGCCAAGTTAAATTTAAAGGCAAACTCATTAGACTAATGGAAGATTTCTCAACAGAAACCCCAAGATCAGGACACATGGAATGATGTAGTTCATGTCCTGAAAGAAAATAACTGCAACCAACATTACTATACTCAACAAGGATATCTTTCAAAATTGAAGAAGAAATAAAGACCTTACAAGACAAGCATAAAATAAGGGAGCAGGGAGGTAGATACAAGAAGGGTGGGTGGACATATTCAACACATGATACACATATGGAAATATAACAGTGACTCTCATTAATTTGTATAATTAATGTGTTAATAATTGTAAGAAAAATTAGAATAATTTTCAGGCTATGTTTACAAGGTGTACATTAAAGAAAAGAATTTTTGTTTAGATTTTGGTCCAATTACCAAGATATGTCATTATGTATATGTAAATATTCCACAGTATGAAAAAATCCAATATCTGAATACCTCTGGTGTCAAGTATTTTGAATAAGGTATACTCAGCCTGTGTCTTGAAAATGACTGCTTCTTTCTAGTTACTGTCAACAGTCCATAAGTCACTCTCATTTCTCTCTCTCTTATCCTCTATTTTCCCTCTGTCTTATCCTCTAAGCCAGCCTCTAGTCTAATAGCATTGCAGCCAGAGTAAACTTTTTAACGTGTACATTGGATTATATTTCTTTCCACTTGAAGTCTCTTAATGACTTCCCTTAGGAATCCAGGGTAAAATCTTAGCGTTGAGAGTAAAATGCTTAGTGACTTGGAATTCTGCATGATCTAGCCTCTGGCTAGTCCTCCAGGTTCACCTATAACTTTTCTCTCTTCCACTCTTCCTCCAACTACATTGGTTTTCCAACAGATCTTCACTATACCAAGGTCTTTTCTACTTCATCATTTTTCACATGGTGGAAAGAACTCCATTATTCACTGATGTTTCAGTTTGGGGGGCATTATTCAAAAATTTAGAGATAATAGGGAAAAGTGTTACTATACATACTGTTTCTGTTCTGAATTTTACCTTTTCCCTTTGTCTTCTCCTAAGATTTTCCTTTTTTTTCTCCCATTTTAATAAAATAAAATGGAAGGGCAAAAGAATCAGTAAATGACATGTGAGATTTATGTATTTTAAAATATGAACTATTTGAGAAAATACAGTTCTTACAACTTTGGACATAGTTATTTAAAATTTTCCATGTTTCCTGGCTTATTTAACATTTGATTCCCCCATTCAGGTTAAGATATTAAAATTAAACTATTTAATTACAGAATTAGGTATTATTTTAGGCAATTAGCTGAAAGAGCTTCTATCATGAAAATTTGGTTTCATAAACTCATACTTATGAATTGGAATTTAAAATATTTTAAAAATTGTTTATTCTGTTGACTAATGTCTTAATTTGTTTGGGTTGCTATTAAAGAACACCATAGACTGAATAGTTTATAAACAACAGAAATTTAAGTTTTACAGTTCTGGATGCTGAGAAGTTCAAGATTAAGGTGCTAGCAGATTTGTTTTCTGGTGAAGACTAGCTTTCAGGTTCACAAATGATGTCTTCCCACGGTGATGGCAAGGAGTCTTTCTAGGTCCTCTTTTATAAGGGCACTCCCTGAAAAGGTCTTCTCTCAATACGATCACCTTGGAGGTGAGGATTTCAACATGTGAGTTTTTCAAAACTTTTATTAATCAATGAAATATAACTTCCCATTCTTCAGGTTGTACATGATGTGGAGTTACATTGATCGTATATTCATATGAACATAGGATGTAATGTCCGATTCATTCAACTGACTTTTGTACTCCCATTCCCCCTCCCTTCCCTTCATTCTCATTTGTCTAATCCAAAGTACTTCTATTTTTTCCTATAACCCCTTTCCCCTATTGTGAGTTAGCATCTGCATATCAGAGAGAACATTTGGTCTTTGGTATTTTGGGATTGGCTTATTTCACTTAGCATGATAGTCTCTGGTTCCATCATTTACTGGCAAATGCCATAATTTCATTTCTCTTCACAGCTGAATAATATTCCATTGTGTATATATACCATGTTCTTTTTATTCATTCATCCATTGAAGGGCACCTGGGCTGTTTGCATAGTTTAGCTATTGTGAATTGAGCTGCTATAAGCATTGATTTGGCAGCTTCACTATATTATGCTAATTTTAAGTCCTTTAGGTACATAACAAGGAGTGGGATAACTGGGTCAAACGTGGTTCCATTCCAAGTTTTCTGAAGAATTTCCATATTACTTTCCAGAGGTTGCACCAATTTGCAGTCCCACTTGCAATATACGAGTGTACCTTTCCCCCCATATCCTTGCCAACATTTATTTTTCCTTGTATTCTTGATAATTGACATTCTGAAATCTCAGTGTAGTTTAAATTTGCCTTTCTCTAATTGCTAGTGATGTTGAACATTTTTTCATATATTTGTTGATTGTATTTCTTCTTCCATGAAGTGTCTGTTCAGACACTTTGCCCATTTATTAATTGGGTTTTTTTTTTTTTTTTTTTGGTGTTGAGTGTTTTGAGTTCTTTATATATCTTGGAGATTAATGCTTTATCTGAGATGCAGGTGGTAAAAATTTTCTCCCATTCTATAGGCTGTCTCTTCACATTCTTGATTATTTCCTTGCTGTGAAGAAGCTTTTCAGTTTGATCCCATTCCATTTGTTGATTCTTGATTTTACTTCCTGCACTACTGGAGTCTTGTTAAGGAAGTTGGTTCCTAAGTCAGCATAAACATATGAGTTTTGAGGGAACACAAAAACATTCAGACCATAGCAACTTTGAAATATTTTTCCACCGTCCACTTTACATATATGTATATGTATACGTATGTATTTTTGTTGACCATGAGAATATACATATAATTGTGTTAATAAATGCAAAATGTCATTTTTGTTTCTTCAATGAAATGTACAGTTACACAAAAAAATTCCAGATCATCTTTGCATGGATAGTTTTAAGGCTATTCATGATGCTACTGACTGAAAAGGTTTACGTGCACTCCACAGATGACGATTTCTTCACTCGATGTATTAGTTTTCTAATGCTGTGTAACAAATTGCCTCCAATGTTAGTGGCTAGAACAACATAAGTTCATTGTCTTGTCAACTTTCAGAAGTTCATAAGTCATGACAGGGTGTGACCCTGGATTTTCTGCTTAAGATGTCACTAGGCTGAAGTCAAGGTTTTGTCTGGGGCTGCCATTCCCATCTGGGCTCCAGAGCCTCTTCCAAGCTCTCTGGTTATTGGTAGAATCAACTCTCTTATGGTGGTGAAACTCAGGTCTTCATTTTTCTTCTAGGTATTGGTTGGGAATTGCTCTCAGTCCCTAGTAGTCACCTGTAGTTTACAACAAGGAGGTTTTTTTTTTTTTTCCCCCCCAGACCAGCCAAGTGAGGAGTACTCTGACTTTCTCTTCTGCAGCTGTTGGAGAAAATTATATTTTATTGGGCTCAGTGTTTAAGTGAAGCCCACCATGACCTTTTTTGATTTTAAGAGCAAAGAATCTGGGACCTTCATTATATCTGCAAAATAAAAAAACTTGAGTTAGTGTTTGGTTGAATAGTGACTTTATCCCATTATATTAAAAAACGTTCCAAGAGGGTTAATGAATGAAATTTAGTTTATCTTTGTTGTTTCTCAGTTTTATCGACATTTGAAATATACTACAAAGGCTGTACAATCAAAATACCAAAAGTTATGTGTTAGATAAATTCATTTCAGTTTTCAAATTTTAGGAATTTTTTTTAAAGTGAATATTATTAGTATAGTATGTAAAGCATCTCTATGCCTTCAAAGTCAAAACTGTAAGTAAGGAGTATTCAGAGAAGTCATATACATCTGTTTCCTTCCTTCTAATTTCTCTCTGTATATAACTATTTATATTGGTTTATAAATCAGTATTTAATTTTGCAAATAAAGACATTTCATAGTTTTACATTTACATTCACATTTTTACACTTACTACATTTTAAACAATTTTTTTTCAGTGCTAGGGATTGAACCCAGGGCCTTGTGCTTGCAAGGCAAGCACTCTATCCACTGAGCTGTATTCTCAGCCCCTACATTTATTACAAAATGCATTATCCTTTGTGCACTTTCAGCACCATGTTTTTTTTACTAAAATATGTAATAAAGACTATTTTATGTAACATATGCAGTTTTTCTTCAGCTGTTTTTTTTTTTTTTTTGTATTGAGGATTGAACTCAGAGGTGCTTGACCACTGAGCCACATCCCAAGCCCTTTTAATTTTTTACTTTGAGACCGAGTCTTGCTAATTGCTTAGAGCCTCACTAAGTTGTTGAAGCTGGCTTGCAATCTTCCTGCCTCAGCCTCCAGAGTCTCTGGGATTACAGGAGTGTGCCACCATGCCCGACTTCCTTATTCACTTTTATAGATGCACAGCTTCAATTGTGTAGACATCCCACAGTTTATTCAACCAGTCCTCCTGTTGATAACTGGGTTATTTCCAATCTTTCCTAATACTGTTACTAGAGTCCTAGGTTAGAGGCCTGAGTATGGGAATTGAACAATTCAGGTCCACCCACTGAATCCTCCCTCCCTGCCACTAAAAAATGGAAAAATAATGTTGAAAAACAGGAAAGGAGTTTTAATCAGTGTAGTTACACTGAGGAGACAAGGAAAATCCATGTCCTTAGTTCTGTCTTGGAGGGACTGACCATGGCTTTGAGGTTTTACAGACAGGAGAATGAGGGCAAGGGTTGGGGGTTCGCATAGCCCGAGAGCCTGCACACCTGCCAAAGCAGGTGATCTTGGTCAGGCATGGTCTGGTTCATTGTTATGGTTTAGATATGAGTCGTCCCCCCAAAGCTCATGTGTAAGATGATGCAAGAATGTTTAGAGGAGAAATGAGAGTATTGACCTAATCCAGGGATTGATCACTGAGATGGATTAACTGGGGCAACAGTAGGCAGGCAGGGTGTGTCTGGAGGAAGGAGGTTACTGGGGGTGTGCCTTTGGGGTTTATATTTTTTCTCTCTCTCTGCTTCTTGTTTGCCATGTCCAGAGTTGTTTCCCTCCACCAAGCCCTTCCATCATGATGTGCTGCTTCCCTTCTGGCTGACAGCTGTGATGTCAGCCAACCAAGAAATGAACTTCTGAAAGTAGGAGCCAAAGTAAACTCTTCCTCCCCTAAATTGTTCTTTTCAAATATTTTTGTCAGAGTGAAAAAAACGTTGACTAGAACACCAATCATCATCTCAGGATTGGTCAGGTGGGGGCCTTGACTCAAAAAGAAGGTTCCTATTGATTTTGGGCATAATGTCAACACTTGTCACAAGTTGTTTATCCATGAGACCTGTTGTTCCTGGAATCAAAGGTGACTAGAAAAGAGTGGTTTAGGAGAACTCAGAAGGAAGAAAGAAAAGTCAGAAAGGCAAGATGGAGTCAAAACAGGGTTAGGTCAGTGATGGGCCCTCCTCCAACATAAGCAATTCTGTGTTGCTTAGCTTTGTGTCAATCTATTTTTTGGGTAGATTCCTGGAAGTAGGATTGTTGGTCAAAAGATAAACACCTAAGTAATTTTGCTAAACTCTGAGAAATTCCCCTCTACAAAAGTTGTATCAGTATCTATTGCAGTTCTACAAACTCAGTATTGAAGTACTTGTTTCTTCAGTCTTGACAATGAAGTGTATTATAAACCTCTTGGAAATTTACCAATCCAATGTGTGAGAAATGATATCTCCTATTTTAATTTGCATTTGCCTTTCAAATACCATTCTAATACTGGGGTATAATGTTACTAGCTTTTTGCGACATTGAAAGAGGAAAGCATGATGTTATTCCATGAAAATAAGAAAGACTGACCAAGACTTAACCCACATAAGAGTTATAACTATGGAATTTACTAGATGCTTTCACTAAAATTACCAGGTTTTACCCAAAATGTTTCTTATTTACCACACTATAGTTTTGAATGTTAATGTTTTGAATTTTATTATAAATAGGGAGAAAAGGTACAATTCTCATTTTTCTCTGTAAACACAGAATTTTAGCATGTCATATAACATTTTAAATTTGGCGTTTTAAGGCTGAGAAGGAGGATTGCAAGTTTGAGGCTAGCCTTAGCAATTTAGTGAGACCCTGTTTCAAAATAGGAATAAAAAAGGACTGGTAATGTGATTCAATGGTACAGCTTCCCTAGTTTCATTCCCAAGACCCCAAAATAAATGAATAAATAAATTAGGTATTTTCATTAATAATTTTTGATGGATTTAAAAGAATTTTAAAATTTGTTTTAATGAGTTATACATGACAGTACCACGCACTTTGATACATCACATATAATGGAGCATAATTTCTCATTCTGGTTGTTTATGATGTAGAATCTCACCTGTGGATTTTTGTTTTTAATCTTTGTAATTCCTCAGTTGCCTTCCATTGCTTTTGTTGTCGCTATGGTGGGGACAACAGGCAAATGCACTCTTGGGCTTAACTCACAGCTTGTTAGGCATTAAAAATGTGGTATGTTAAGTGCCTTTTCCTGTTCACCTACCCTAACTCATGGCTTGTTAGCTGTTAAGGGTGTAAGATGTACTTTACTTACTCATGCTAAAATAGTTTCATTGTCCTGAAAAACCCGATGTATCACTAGGGCCTGGATATCCTTGCCATGATTGTTACTGGGTGAAGAGCTCCTCAGTTCCTGTCTCCCCAAAAGAAAGATTTCAGTTGAGAGACACAGAAAAAATAATGATAAATGGTTCATTTAGTGAAATGAAAGAACCCTCTACAGAATGACATAGGCTGCCCTAAGGAAGGAGATGGCCATATGTTTTCTGTGTTGTGGGCTTTTATGGACTGCTTGGGATATGCTCACCCCATGAATGATTCACTTGGGGTAGTTACAGACATTTTTCATTTAATTGTAGTGGACCTATGCCAATTTTGCCATGTTGACAACTTCCTCAGCACAGACCACCCATTTCCTTCGGATTGACAGAGAACTGTCTGACCACAGAAAATGGTCCCTGAGAAGTGTAATGGCCAGGTGCATGCTGCCCACGGATGGAGCCTGGATTTCCTTTTCCTGCTTCCCTTTCTCATGTCTACTTACTTACCTACTCTAACATTCCACCCTCAAGGACTGGGAACTCTGAAATCCTTTAGATTTGTGCCACCAGATCACCTCTGTGGCTGCTTACTGGTTCTTGCTGTCAAGAGGTTAGGATAGGTAAGTTTAGGGCTCTTTACCTAAGAGGAGGAATTTGATGGCTGGTGACTTGATTTAATATAGATATGATGGCAGTGGAGGCTCAGTCACAGGAAATTGATAGTCCCCTTCAAACTTCAAGGACATTGGAGATTGACTTCTGTTTTGCAGGACCATGGCAGCAGGGAATTGACCTGTTGCTGTAAGGCAGTGAGGACCTCAAACATGGTGACCAGGTTATCAGCAATCTCAAGGGCAGGTCAATGTACAGAATGGTCTGCCATATGATATTTCAGAAGGGCTAAACTGGAGACAAGTCTTTAGAGCAACTCAGAGTCTGAGAAGAGCTATGGGTCATAACAAGGGGAATACTATAAATCTGGAAGATATGGTTTTTTAAAAAAATTATTATTTTTATTTTTATAGACTTCATTTTGATTCATTGTACACATATGGGGTACAAATGTTCATTTCTATGGTTGTGCATGATTTACATTCATATCATTATTATTAATCATACATGTACATAGGGTAATGATGTCTCTCTCATTCCACCATTTTTCATACCCCCACTCCCTCCCCCTCTCATTTCTCTCTATATAATCTAAAGTCCCTCCATTCTTCTCTCACCCCCCATTTCATTGGGAGATTAAGAAGTATAGTAGCCTAACGTTCTAATAGTAGTAATAGCCAGGTGAAGTTAGTAACTAAGCCTTATTAATTTTCCACTTGCATACATCTCAGGTCTGGACTTTTATTGTAAATGGTCTTTTTGTTTTGGTACTGAGAACTGAACCCAGTGCCTTGCACATACTAGGTAAGTACTTTATCACTGAGCTACATTCCCCAGGATCTAGACTTTTATTAAGAAGCAGGTCTGTTAGATCATACTGAAATTAGCTCAGGGCAAAGGTGATTTTTTGAGTCCCTGTTGGTGGTTATTATTAGGCACTTAGGTTTAAGAGCCCCTCTCACTTTTGTTAGGGCCGGCACAAAGGCACATCTTAAGTTACATTGGAAAAGGTCATTGTCTTTCTCTTGTAAATCCTTGCATGACTGTTCTTTGACTTTTCTTTCACCCTCATGTGAGTAAATTTGTCTTTGGGTATACTTACCTGTTGGGCATTTAAGGTCAAGTAGGTGACCCTCTGCTGGCCTCTTTCTTTTCTGCTATTGAAGTCAGGTGAGATTCCTCAGCATCATTTTAGGAAATTGTGAGACACACTTGTGTTCCTTTTGTTTTTCTCTCTACTAGTTATGCCATCTTCCAGAATGGGTCAGGGTCTTGCTGACCACATGTGGCTTCCCTTAGAAGTGTTAGGGACATTTCACTTTCAAAGAACACTCCTCCTTATAAAATGTCCACAAGTTGTCCTTGTTCTCTAGGGTTCTTATGATCCCCCTGATTAGGAGGTTGGGTGACTCGCTGTAGTTGTTGAGTCCCTGGAGGGATCCTGTGAATCCCTGGATCTTGCTAGACCTCAGAGGGCAAAGGTCAAAATATTGCCTATTTTGTTAGCCCTTTTATTTTCCTTGGCTATGGTTTCCATGCCTTGGTTGAGGAAAAAACTCAAACTTGACTGAGAAAGTCAGTTCCACCAGTCTTGAAATGGGAGTTAACTTTAACTTTTGTAATTCACAGTTATCCCTTCCATTGAATCGGGGTCACTTTTAGAACTGTGAGTCCTACCTGTCCCGTAGGTTATGGTTTAATAGCTCAAATTGACACAGAATATTCTATTAGAAGTCATACTTCTGGAAACTAGGAACAGCAATACTTATAATTTTACACGGAAAATACAAAATGAAATCAACAGGAGTAAAAACATGCTCAGTTCATAATGATCAGAGTGGCAGTTTGCAATGCCAGTATTTTGGCACATCTAATTCTCTTTACTCAAAGATGATAGTCATGGTATAATTTGAAGCACACAAACAGAAACCCGGAAAAGGCTTTTTCTACAAACAGTTTTAGTTTGGAGGACTTCAGTTTGGTAGGGTGTTTTCCCAAGCTTTCCATTTTATAAATACATTTAGCATACAAAAAGCCAGTGTGCTAATCATGGCCGACACTAAATCATTGGTTCAGGTGGGCATTTGGTGCTGTGTGACAGGTCTGGGTCAACCAGCACCACAGTTCATCCCCCTCTTTCGAACCCTATAAGAGGAAGATCCATTTTTGTCCTTTAGTCCTAGGTGAGTTTGACGGTTAGTCCTTGAATAATTGCTTAAGTAAATAACTCACAACTCTCAAATAACCAAATTTAAAAAAAGGTAACAGGAGCTAGGCATGGTGTCACATGCTTGTAATCTGAGGGACTTGGGAAGTTGAGGCAGGAGGATCATAAATCTGAGGCCAGTCTCAGCAACTTAGTGAGGCCCTAAGCAACTTAGTGAGACCCTGTCTCAAAATTAAAAAAAAAAAAAGGCAGGAGAAATGCTTGGTAGTCAGATCTCTGTCCATTTTCCTTCCCATTTATAGAATAAGCCTCAATATTTTATGTCGGGGTCCAGTTGTATTGCAGAGGAATAAACTGATTTCTTTTGCTTAAACTCTCTGTTTTAAAATAATCCCTTTCTTAAGGGTGAACCTCAGGGTATGGGCATCTGGGCACATGTTTGGAAAAGAAAGAGAAAGTGCATGTGAGAGGATGAGGCATGTTTCCTGTCCTTCTCCACGTGCAATTTGTCTGCCACCCCAAAGGCTCTGTCCTTAAGCATAGTGACTGGGTGCTCCCCTCTTCCCTAGGTCATTGGTGGCCCTATGTGCTGTACAGGCTGCCCTCAGCCAGGAACCTCTGTCCTTCCCAATGGGAGGTATAGAAAGCCTGTGAATCCTGTTTCATTTTCTGCCTGAGTTACAGAGCGATGTCATTTTTGCAGTCAAAGTGACTGTAGATGTCCTTGTCACTGATTCTTGTGACCACACAGGGAAGATTTCAAATGGGCTGCTCGAAGTAGCAGGTATGAGTTTAACAGAAGAGAGAAAGGGAAAATGGGAACTCTTTCAAGCGAGGAAGAGAGAGGATGTGGGTCCTCTCAGAGAGCAAAGGTGTGGTGCATCCCTTCTGCCCTTCTATTTTATGAGGGGTCCCAGGGAAGTTTCCAGAGTCCCTCCCAGGTCCACCCACTTCTTGACTTTTGACTGACAGCAGGGTTGCGTCATAATTTCGAATCCACATACACATGGTCTTACCCCTTGGAGGGGAGATTTAACTATTATAATACATGTTAAAAATCCAAGGCAACTCTGAATCACTTTGGCCTGGGGTGATCAGTTCTAATTGGAACTTGTTCTTATAGATTCTATAGTTGAGGGTTTTGCTTTTAATTATCTTGTCTCCCTGAGTCCTGGAATCTGGTCTGTATAAATGTCACGAAAGTCCCCCTTCAGGGTAACCTGTATTTGTATTAGCAGAGAGGAGTCTTTTGGGTCTGTATTTCTCCTGCAGATAACAAGATAACAGGTTGTTTTCTGAAAAAAGTAGCATATCCTATTGACTAAAGTCAGCCAGGGCCAGAGTGGCCTCAGGCAAGCTGCCTTTCAAAAGGAAGCTTGTGGGGGGCCAACACAGGAGGCCCAGGCCACAGAACCATCCCTCAACCTCCTGTTCCCACTGTGCATGCCTATCTGCCACGGATCACCCAGATGTGGGCCTAGGCCTTGCCATCTGTTTTCTGGGAACTTCTTCCCCACTGTAGGTCTGGATTGTTGCTTCTCTGAAATTCCTCACTGTGAAGCCAGAGTTAAAGACAGGCAGTTAGTGTAGAATAGATAATTGAGTCAGATCAAGGAAATGGAGGCCAGTTTGGATCCTGGAAGTTGGAGATCACCCCTGGGAGACTGGAATGTCAAGGTCTCCAGAGCCCTTTAATCATCAAGATTACCTGCCTATACTACCCCTCCCAAAAGGCTGCAGAGAGGGAGTTGTTAATTAATGCCCACTGGGCTGCTATCTGCCTGGATCACTCCATTTGGCCCTTCCCTCTACCCATCTGCATCCCAACTTCTGGCCATCCTTCCGGCATCTCCTGGGCCTAGCCATGTAGGCAAGAAGGAGAAAGATAAGGGGTGGGGGTGGGGTGGGGGGCAGGAGAACAAAGGAAACTTTATAAAAGCGGCAGGGCACTCTCACTTCTTGGGATACCAGAGTACCAGCCATGGCCCCCTTCTCCTGGGAGAAGTCTGTGTTATTACCTTTAAATAAAACCTGCTCTATATTCTCTCTAATGTTCAAACTTCAATATTTGAGGAAGCAGAACTCGTCACTGATAACTGGTGGTATCATATTTGGAGGTCCTACTGAGATCTACACGGAGGTTAGCTCCTCTCCAGGCAGCCCACATCTGTTTGAGGTGCATCTTTCTATCTCTGTTTCTGGAGGGTAAAAACAGACACACATTGGCTATTTAAATGCGATTAGTGCAGCTGCCATTCTTTAAGACACTGGTGAAAGGGTTCCTGGCCTAGGCAGTTCCCAATCACCTGTTCTATGCAGACCAAGCATGTTGGACCCTGCTGAAGCTGTTTCCTACTTTTTTTGTCCATGCTGGGAAAGTAACTGGCATAAATGCACAGTGTCCCTTGTCTCAATCTACCTCGGATGCCTGGGGGTGATGAAGGATTGGAACAACTGTAAGGTTCTCAGACCTGGGCTACTCTTGAGCGGGCACCAAAGGTTCCTTCTCTGAACCCCCCTCCAGACCACCCTAAAGGTTATCTAGGGTGATCGGTGGACAAATGGCTCTGAGGGAAAACCCCAATTACATTTGCCTCTGTATTGGCCATGTAACATTTCCCTACGTCCATTCCCTCCTGGATGTTCCCCTTCCCGCCGCCCATCAGACAGTAACATTCAGATGGTAGGACTAAGAGAAAGACATGGGATGGTTAGTAAGAGAATGCTAGGTTTCCTTTCTTTGCATAGTTAGCCTTTACAAGTCTGTTTAAAGTTTTCCTGTGCTTAAATGTGCTCACTGTGTGTTTTAGTTGGCTATTTCACTGCTATGACTAAATGACCTGACCAGCACAACTTCAAAGGAGGAAAGGTTTATTTGAGGGCTCATGTTTTCAGAGATTTTACTCCATAGAAGGCCGGACTCCATTCCTTGGGGCTCAAGGTGAGGATGAACATCATGGTGGGAGAGGGTGATGGAGGGAAACAGCTCACATATCTGTGATCAGGAAAGAGAGAGACTCTACTCTACAGATACAAATATATATACTCCAAAGCCACACCCCAATTCCCACCTCCTCCAGCCATACCCTACCCACCTCCAGTTACCACTCAGTTAATCCCATCATGGAGTAATTCATTAATTAGATTAAGACTCCCAAAACCCAATCATTTCTCTTCTGAACCTTCTTGCCTTGTCTCATATGTTAGCTTTTGGGGGACACCTCACATCCTAACCATAACACTGTGTTTTCTCTAAGAAACACTGCAAGAGGGAGGCATTTTAAAATCAACCCCTTCTATGAGTCCCTCCAAGAAAAGGGCTTTAAAAGTCTAACAACCAATAGATATCCTCTCACACTCCAGAGATTCCTTTAGTTTACAGGGCAAAACAAAAACAAACAAAAACAAAAAATGTTCAATTTTTACTTTTGTTGTGGATTTTTTCATAATTAGGAGTTTATAGGGGCAGGGAGGAAAGCAGTAATGTCCTTAAGTCTGAATCCTCCAAGGGTTTCAGCAATAGGACAAACTGGGACCCAGCACTTTGCCAAAGGAGGCCAGAAATAACTTTAGCAAAGCCAGGTGGTGAGAGATGGGTTTTCTGGACTGTATTGAAGCGTAAGCTTAGAGAGATATCCCTAATTTTCTCACTCAAGATGGGATCTTCACTCTCAACAGTATTGCCAGGTTCACCACTAGCCTGCATACTGGGAAATTACAAATGATCAAGAAACTCATTTTCATATGTTGCCAGATTTGGCCTCAATAATCTCTGCCATGAGAGGAGGTGGTCTTAAGGAACCACTTACCAAGGGAGAGAAATCAATGGGACCCCCAACTTAAAACAGGTAAGAATAAATTTAGGGAGATTTTCAAGGATTCAAATAAATATATTGAGATATTTCAGAATGTAACCACCTATAGCACAAACCGTTCCCAGAAATGATCCTAACTGGGATCCAAATGATGAGCAGGATACCTCAAAAACTATTATATAAGGGCCTCAGAAAAGTCCTGCTATTTTCACGGAGAGATTCAGGAAGGCAAAAAGGAAACACATCACCCTGGATACATGGAGAGCCACCTACTTTTAAAGGATAAATTTATCATTCAATCAGCCCCAAACATTTGGAGGAATTTACAAAAATTGGCATATGGCCCTGATCCATCCTTAGATGATCTCCTCCAGTTTGCATCTTCCATTTTTTAAAAAAGAGATTCAGAGGGAAAAAAAGGGAGCATAAAGACCAAAGAAAAAGGACTTATTGAAGATCATTCAGAAATTCAGAACCTCAAATGGCAAAAACTTTAGTGCCTGGCAGCAGCCTATGCAATACACTCATTTTACGAGTTCAAAAACCAGAACCTTAGAATAATTAATGAAGCAGTTGTCCCCCTCCACCCTGTAGTTCCTAATTCATATACTCTATCATCTGAGATTCCAGCAGCCGCTGCTTGGTTTATTGTGTTAGATTTAAAAGATGTCTTTTTCGTGTACCCCTAGACTCTCAATCACAATATCTGTTTGCCTTTGAGGAACCAGATAGTGGATCTCAATTCACCTGGATAATGTTGCCCCAAGGATTTAGAGATGGCCCTCACCTGTTAGGACAATCCTAACTAAGGACTTAGCAGAATTTAGAGATAAAACATCTGCAACTGTTCTCCAATATGTAGCTGACATCCTTTTATGTGCCATCACACAGGAGGAATTCAACAGGCCATTACAGAGCTCCTAAACTTCTTAGCTGATAGGGGTTATAAGAGCTCAAAGAAGAAAGCTCCATTATGCCATCAATAGCTCAATACTTAAGATTACAATTGTCTCAAGCCAGGACAGAAAAATAACCCTGGGAAGATATCCTCTATCCCAGACAGTAAGGCAACTTAGAGGCTCTTAGGGATAGACAGATACTACAGGCTTTGGATTACTGGATATGGAGAATTAGCTGTGCCTCTTTACAGCCTCCTTAAAGAAACTCTACACCAAGGAACAACTACCCTGATATGGAAACCAGAATAAGATATCAAAAAGGGGACTTACTTCAAGCCCCTGTCCTCAGCTTACCTATTGAGCAAGATTTAACCTGTCTGTCACCGAGACGAAAAATAACCCTAAAAATAGTCACCCCAAAAATATTGGATAGGCAGCCATGGACAAACCAGCTCAATAGCCAATGGCATATCTCAGTAAGGAGTTTAGCATAGTAGCTTCATTCTTAAAAGTAATGGAAAATAAAGTCTCATAATTTTCTTCACATCCAAACATGTCCAATTACCAACTGGAAAAAAATGATTTAAAAAGCCCTAGGCATGAAGTTTCTGTTCAAACCAGCAATTTTCCTCACCTCCTTCCAGATCTCAGCCAAGGCTTAAATTGAAATGTAAATGGAAGAATCCTGCAGGCTCAGTAGAGAGACCAATCCAAGACCCAAAGGGGAAAAAAGAAAAAAGAAAAAGCATCTTTTACCTGAACTCACACTAATCTAAACCAAATTGTAAATTGTATGGTGCTTTACTAAAATAATTAATGGCCCTGTCATTGTCTTTCTAGCACTCATTTTTCCCCTTAGATTTTATGTTTTATGAGCTCATGATTTCAATGTTTTTCTGATCATTCCTATTTTTATTCAACTAGAGTTTTTCAACATCTGTAACATTGCAATGGAGATTCACCTATGAAAAGCTAAAAGGCCTTTGCTTCTGTGTTATGTGTATATTGTATTGCCTATCTCGTTATGTGTCCATATATTATGTGCATGATATCAAAATTGGCATATAGATAATGAGCACTCATGAATTAAAATTTAAAAAAATGATCCAGATACCTTTAATTCACATGATTTAAGAAGGTTCAATTTAAATTGGGTGAACAAATGAAGGTAAAATGTCTTTAAAGCTATTTAACTCACAAGCCTGACCAGGTGGTCAAACTAATAAAGTGTCTAATATCCATTGTTTCTAGAACTTCTCTTCAACAAGAAAGAGAGAGCTGTTCAATACACTTGTCTGATAACTTGGTTTTTACAGTAAAATAAGCAAATTAGATTTGACATGTGTGGGATGACTCATATGTGTTTGTTAGAGACACTGATTAATTTACAAAGTTAAAATGCTAACTGTTAAATATAACATCAAGTACTCATA
This sequence comes from Glaucomys volans, assembly GCA_020662805.1. NCBI lineage: Eukaryota > Metazoa > Chordata > Mammalia > Rodentia > Sciuridae > Glaucomys > Glaucomys volans. Next base: position 40,288 of record JAJEJO010053069.1, on the reverse strand, counting down.
ACTCCTTAAATTCCATGAGGTAACAAATTAAACATTATTGGTGTTTTCATAGATTGGTAATAAAAAAGGGTTTAAAATTGCTTTGTGTCATCACTAAAAACAAGGTTACTAAGAGTTAAGTCCTATCAGGTACAATTCTACATACAAAGGAGTCAAAGACTTTTAGCTGCATTAAAATTAGAGTACTGTAAATAACATGAAGTATTTCATATTATTGAAATGGAGTAATTTATCTAAATTCAGAAATTTCATAAGTGTTTCAGAATGTGAAAAGAGAAAATAGAAAGTTCTAAGTATGGAAATATATTTAATAGAAGGGAAAAGAATATTTCTGGGTAAGAACATCTTTGTGTGATGAAATACTTGAGGGTCTAAGTCAATGCCAAGAAAGTCTGTGTGTACAAAAGGACAGATTTCAACAATATTGTGTGTAACTAAGTTGGTTATATATGTGGGACAATCAGTTAAAGTTTTTTTCCTAAGGTAAAATACTAATGTACTGCTATAAACCAAAGTTTAATCCATACACCAATCTGACAAGGATTTCTTAAAACATTAATTTACATTAAACACTATGTTAAATTTTATTCTTTAGAGCAATTAGTCTTAAAGAAATTAGGGTTTGTACAATTAGGGTTAAACAACTGTTAGAGTATTACATAGTCTAAATTTCTCTTTGAAAAGCTAAACTTGGTTAGTATAAAAACATCAAAGCAATTGTAGTGCTATTACTCTTCTTTGTATATTAAATGTGTTCATATCTTCCAGGTATGCAAGTCTTTATTTATTTTTATTTTTTTATTTTTACAGACTGCATACAATCTGTAAAAATTTTTTGATTCATTGCACACAAATGGGGTATGACTTTCAAATAACATGACTTTAAAATAAAAGGTTTAAAAGAACTTTTTATCAAGCTGGTGTTCTCCAACCCAAAGTTGTAATGGTAATTTAAGACCTGTTAAGATAATAAGTTTTATCAGGATTTATTTATATCATTTAGTGTTCTATAACAGAACCTGTTATCAATAAGGTCTAAACATTTTATATTACTTTATACACTAAGGTAAAAATTTTTAAATATATTTTTAAAAGATAATGAGAGCCTGATCTCTTTAAAGGTTAATGTTGTGAAATATAAAAGCATTTTGCTACTTTTTCCACAAAAAGAAAGTTGAAAACTCTCTTAGCCTTTCTTTGATCCATGTTTTAGATGTAATGTAATATTGTGGTAACTAACATTCATATAGACTCAGGAAATAATATATGTAAATATTATAAAATGAAATTTTAAAAAGAGGCAAAGATCAGCTTCAAAACTAGAACACTTAAGATTTGTGAAGAGCCTTGCCTTCCCTGAGATAAGGCTCTGTCTCCCACCTTACTGCATGTTAGAGTGGCTGCAAAATAAGCCAGACTTCAGCTCATTTAAAGTTATATTCAAAAGACTGTTTTTTGTTGTAAAATTACTGTTATCTCAAAGAGATATAATGCATAACTCAGCCAAAATTCAAGATAGCTGTTACACAAATTAAATATGTTTTTATTCTTGTTTAATTCCATTTTGTATTTTCCTTGTAAACTCTGTAGCTGTTGCCTGCTAACGTTTTGCAGAGGTGCTGCTTCAAAAACAAACAACCCGAATTAGAGATAATAAGCCATCACCTATTGGACAGATATGATAATATAGACCCCAATTAAATAAAAGGGGATAAATGACTTTAAAGTCATAGATATTGAAGTTAAAACCCAGTACTCTTACTTTATGACTGGTGAGACTGGCTTGCTGGATGTTTAAGATCAAGGCTTAATGATTGGGATTAAAATAAAAGGGCTAAGAAAACCAATATTTGACTCTTGCTCTCTGGGTTAGCCTGAACCCAGGAAACAAGAGAACTTTCCTAAGGAGCTTTGCAACTCTGGGTCACATGACCTCCAAATCAGGGAGATTAATGAGGCCACTGGAGAAAGAAAGGCCAATGAGTGTACCTGTTGCAAAGAGGAGGGTCATTGGAAAAGGGATACATCCTTGATGCCTCCAAGGAAAGCCACCTCACCAAGGAGACCCTACCTAGCAAATGGCACTAAAGGAGCTAAGAAGCTACTCTCAAGTTTCCCATGAGTGACCCCTGTGGAAACTCAGTTGACTTTGAACAACAGACAGGAACAGGTCAATTTGACCAGCTTGATCTTGAACATTTAACAAAACAGTTAAAATTCAAACATAGCCATACCTGGGCATTTAAAGGAAGAAACAATAATTAAATGCAACTTAAGATGCACACTGTGTTAGCCCCTAAAATAAGTAAGACTGAAGGCTACAAAAGAGAGATTCTTAGGCAGAAGTACCTTATAACTATAAAGAGAAATTGCCAAAGTCAGAAATTTCTAGTCAGTTTAAGGCCTACAGATCTTCCTAACCTCCTACACAGGTAGGCTTAACCAATGTTTGCTAGTATGATTATCTAGTGTAAGTAACAAAATAAAGGGATCTCTGCAAAACACAAAGGTCATACCAATAAGAGGATATTTTACAAAAATCAGATGACATTAAGTAGCTTTTAACTCTATTTTATGGAGACATCTGTGACATTAAAAATTAAGTGTTGTGTTTACTTTCCTGATAGCTCTGACAATGTTAAGGATTTATGTCCCCAAATGACGGCCTTGTCCCCTCCAACCTGTGTTAGGCCTTGTTATGGGAACAACTTCTCAGCTCTTCCACCTCCTGGTAAAGATTATTGACTTCTGTCATCTTCATGATATTCATTGACATGTTCCAGATGCTGCAACATATATTTTGTATTAATCTCATTTCAGTATTCATGTCTTTTTGTTTCTCTCTCGTAGAAGCACTCTCCCCCAGATGACTTTACAACCTCCGTCTCATTTCCTCATAGCAGTAAGAAGTCTCCAAAATTAGAGGGGGGAATAGAGTCAGAATTAAAGACAGGCAGTGCAGAATAGGTAATCAGGTAGGATCAAGAAAATGGAGGCCAGTTTGGATCCTGAAAGTTGGAGACCACCCCTGGGAGATTGGAATGTCAATGTCTCCAGAGCCCTTTGATTATCAAGTTTACCTGCCTATACTACCCCACCTAAAAGACTACAAACAGGGAGCTGTTAATTAACACCCCCTGGGCTGCTACCTGCCTGGATCATTCCATTTGCCCCTCCCCCTGCCCATCTGCTTCCCACCTTTTTGCCATCCATGGGTATCTTCTGGACCTAGTCATGTAGGCAGAAAGGAAAGAGATAAGGGGACAGTGGGGTGGGGAGAGTAGGGGAACAAAGGAAACTTTAGTCTATAAAAGGGGCAGGGCACTCTCACTTCTTGGGATACCAGAGTACCAGTCATGGCCCCCTTTTCCTTCCTGGGAGAAGTCTGTGTTACTACCTTTAACGTGCTCTACATGCATGGCTTGGCAAGCTTCTCTGATGTTATACTTCCACACTTGAGAAAGCAGAACTTGTCACCAATAATTGCCTATGTTAACTGTCTCTACTGGAGGCAGTAACCTGTAATTATGGAGGTGACTAAGGTCATTGCAAAACTGCTCAGCCCAGGTGACAAAGGTCTAGTGGGTGCTTCCCTCAAAGGAAAGGTACAGTGAGGAGGGTGGGGTGTCAAGTCCTGGGCAAACAGCAACATTCCCTGCTTGCTCCTTGCTCTTTGCCTTTTTTCCTGAGGGATAGTGCTTCCTTGATGCTCTTTCTAGCTCTCTCCTCTTTGACACTCCATTGTCTGTTCTTTTTCCTTCCTTTTGCCCAACATATCACACATACCAATCTTACTTTCATCAACATTCTTTGTCTTCTTACTCAAACTCTCTTCAACTGGCTTTAATCTTCTGAGTTTACCCTTGTCTTTCTTTTCCCACTTTGGGACAATGAAGTCATTTCACTACAAGACAAAAATCTGCTTTCACTGTACAAAATCTTTTCTTATCCCCCAATTTTTTTCAACCTTCCTTACCAAACATGTCCTCATACTTATGACCATATTTACTTTCTTCACTTCTCTCATTTCTACTTTTGATGCCTGTCTTTCACATTCCTGAAAACACTCTGTGGAGCATCCAGATGGTTCCCTGCCACCTTCTTGTCTTCACGTGCTTTTGCCTTTGCTTTCAGTCCTCACCCACAGGTGCTCACTTCATCCCAACACACGTGTGCCAAACTGTCATGCTGTCGGGTCTGACAGCCCTCCCTGACATTTCTCCTCCTGGGAACTGCTGTCTGTCTAATGGTTTCTCCCTTCTCTTGAGGACAAGATCCACCCATGCAAAGGTGTCACCCCGTGCAGTCTCAAGTTTCCACGTATGAGCAGGGCTCAGGATGGACTCTATTTGGGGCCTACCTTCAGTGCTTCCCTCCTTTTCTTGCCAGCTCTCTTGTGATCGCCTGGCTAACTGTCTGAGGGCAGCAGGGCTGGTGAACAGATGATCCTTGGATTAAGCACCAGGATGTGACATGTAGATTACCTCTGAGGGGTGGTGGAAGATGTGTTTCCCCCATATCCCTGGCAGGTAATGGAATGGGCTTGGTCCTACCAGTTCTCCTGTGCTCCTGTGGAGCTCAGCCTCACGGGCGTTGAGCTTGGTGGAAAGGCAGATATTTCCAATCTGATCATAGAGGAGTTCCCTCCTATTGGACAAAAACTGCACTGGAATATCCTACATGCTGTGGATTTAACATACCACCCTCTAGGACCCCCCAATTTTTGGGAAATTGCCTCTGTAGGGAGTCAGAGAGTTCCAGGCATACATCAGGGGTACCCAATATATGTCTGAAGCAAAACCCACAGAAAAATGCTCAAACTCTTCTCAGTTCCTGTTCCTTCCTATACTTGTTTTCTTCATTTTTCCTTCACATTTCCCTTCCTCAGTCCCCCTCCTGTTTGTCAGATCCCTGCCTGGCTATGCTGGATTGCCCTGCACCTGCTGGGGTGCTTTGGGGTGCTGATCCCAAGCCCTTAGTGGGTAGTTATTGTGCACCAAAAAGCAGGAGGTATGGGGAGCCAAGGAGAGCTCAGAGCTGCCACATCCTGGAGGGACAGTAATGTAGGTGCTGGTTGTTGTTATCAAGCACAAGAGCAAATAGGAGCATTACCAAGGACTTCTTTCCCTTATAGCAAAGGCAGCAAATTGCTTCATCAATCAAAACATCATGACCAAGCCTTGACCCCCAGGCTGGACAGTATGACCTGCTGGTCCCAGGAACAATCCACACCCCCATGCCCTGGGAGCCCCATCACTGGGGTCTGGGAAGAGAGTCAGGGGTGGGGGACAATCGCATTGTGGGGTGTGTAGCCTGGCCCTTCCTCAGATGTTGGCACTCACAGGCCACTTACCCTGCAGACCGTGGGAGGTGACAGCCTGGCTTGTTTCCCTTGTTCACTGGCTCACATTGGTTTCTTGGTGCCACACAAGACCCACTGGGTCCCTTTGTCAGGCTGGGGGGCCACCACCGATGGGGTTCTCCAGGCTCCAAAGTGTCTAAAATGTTGGCATTTGCTATTCTGCAGCCTCCAGGATCCCTGCCTCTGCCATGTCCCTCTGGTCCCCAATTTGAGACAGTTAAGAAGTGAGAGGATGGAGACCCTGCAGCCTGGGATCAATCCAAGGACAGAAAGAACAGTTGTGGAAAAGAAAAGGGAGAGAGCAGAGATCCCAACTGGAAGGGGAACGAACAGAAAAGCAGGCTTGACAGAGGAAGACAGGTGAAGACAAGAAAAAGATTCAACAGGGTGAAAAAAACAAACAGCAGGCGAGCACAGAGGATAGGAAATATTACTGAATTGCTCTTTAAAAAGTACAATTTACTACACGACTTTTTAAAAAAAATATGCTGTCAAAGTATAACACCATGAATTATGCATCTGAAGCTAAGGGATGTCTAACATGAATATTTAAGTCTTCTTTACTCAAGTTTTCCACACTTTTATAGACAGTGCAGTTTTAACTTTTTTATTGTTTCTATCTAAGGGTTAAAATAAAATTCCCTACTGAGAATTATTTTTCTGGGTTCTGTCTTTTCTAGTTTTATTATATCCATTTTCTTTGCCTTGTCTAATGTAATCAGTACAAATACTCAATTTCAGTGCATAAGATGAACTTTGCTGCCTTGTGAGAGAATTTTGTAGTAGATTCTCTATAAAATTGATCTTATGATCTTCACTCATCCTGGGACAGGTTTAAAGTATAAAAGAATTACTTCAAGGTACTTCTTGTCATCCCCTGCATTTGTAATGTAAGAATCACTCTTCAAGGTTTGACCTTCAGATTTACAGTTCTCTCTGAGCATTGTAATATAATGACAAAAAAAGTTAATTCTTACAGAGTAATCACTACATGATAGGCACTCTGCAGTATTTTAAATATGTCTCATTTGATGATTTAGGTACTCTTTTAGATGAGGTCACTGAATCTTAGTGAAGTGAAATACTTTAACCACAGGCACACGACTAGTAAATATTAAGGTCTGAGCATCTAAGTTTATTGGTTAAGAGACTGAATATCTTCATATTTAGCCCATTTTAGAGTTATATCAGGTGAAAGATCTGGTCTGGCTTTGAAAACTGGACACTGACCTCTTCAATACAAAGCTACTCTCATTTTGACTTAGTACGAAGTGGCAAACACTATAAAGACTATATATTAGATAACATAAAACGAAAGCCCCAAGAGTCCAGTGGCCAATGTAGGGCATGCAGAGGGTCCCAGAGGTAGTTTTGCTGCAGGGTCACATTATCCTTCATGAAAGGGTTGACCCTGTATCAGGGTTCTCTAGGACAAACAGGAATCTATCTATCTATCTATCTATCTATCTATCTATCTATCTATCTATATCTATCATCTATGATTTATTAGATTAACTTCCACAACCAGAAGCTGGTTAATCCCAGAATGTCTGTCTGCAGGCTGTAGAGCTGAGGGAACCAATAGTTGCTCAGTCCAAGAAGCTAGAACTTTGGAATAAGGTCCAATGATGCAGCCCCAGTCTGGAACCGAAGGCCTGGTCAGAGTGTGGTTTGAAGAGTGAAGGAGCAGAGATTGGTGATCACAGCAGCAGTTAAAGCACCCAGTCAAGAAGAACTGAGCTGATACCTGCTTTGGCTTCCTTGTTATTCTATCTTTTTGTTCCATCCCATCCTATTGAACTGTGCTACCTTTAAATTTCCTCTACCAGGTTAGTCATCACCTTTAAATTCATTCTCACAGAAAGTTTCAGAACATGGGCAAAATGTAGACAGCTTCTTTGTCAGAATGCATGTGAATGCCTCTATCCAATTACCAACAGAGTCCTCATTCCCTCTGGAACCTCTGAGCACAGTCTTTACTGTCTGCAGTCCTCTTGGCATTCTGATCTCTGTGCCCCCACCAGAATCGCCCTTTAAGTTCTGCCTACAACATTCAAATGCATTTCCAGATTGCATTGCAAAATTCCTCTCACAAACCAGCTCCAAAGACTTCTGAACTATATGGTCAGGTTAACCAAAGCAAGCACTCTGCTTCTCTCTACCAAAGTCAGTCAGCTCTTGCATTTCTGTGAATAAAAGATCTGACCAGAACAACTTAGAGGGGGAAAAGTTGATTTTGGTTCACAGTTTAAGGTGTTCAGTCCATGGTTGGCAGATTTTGTAACTGTGGCCTCAGCGTGAGGCAGAACATCATGTTGGAAGGGCATGGCAGAGGAAAGCACTCAGGACATGACTGCCAGGAATGAGGGGTGGGGTGGGGAGGGGGAAGAAAGAATAAGAGCAGGGACACTTCATTCAACAGGAACAAAATATGAACTCCAAAGTCATTCCACCAATGACCTCCCTCCAGGCACACACTACAGGCCAACAGTTACCACCCAGTTAACCCACATCAGTGGATTAATCCACTAATTAGGTTACAGTTCTCTTAACCTAATAATTTCACCTCTGAATGTTCTTGCATTGTCTCACACATAAACTTTTGTGGGATACTATGTCATATCCAAACCATAACACCCTGTTACCATGTAAGGCAACCTCACTATGCCACAGGTTTTTATATCTGTGCTATAGAAATTCTGGTCATGACTCACTATAGACATACTTTGGTCTCTAAAGAAGGTGCACTTATTTTGATTTCTGGTAATAACTTCTAAGACAGCATAAGATATATGTGGGAACAAAACCACATACCCACAACTAGGTGCAAATGACCGGTGTATTATGACTTAATCAAAATTAAGGTCACAGACACACAAAATTAAGGCACATAGCCACAGACCTGTGCACACTCATGGAGAACCGGGCAGCTGCCCTCAATGCTTAAGCTGGTGCATCCCTCTTGACTTTGTAACAGGGGAAGTGGCTCTGATGAGTGTGCTTGGCCTAAAGAGATGTCAGAGAAATACATGGGCATCCGATAAAATACAAAACTAAACAACAGAATAGGTTGTTCCACAAAGTGTTTATTTTTTTGTTATGTAAAATGTCAACTGCCTGTCTGTTATGTCTGTCTATAATATTAATCAATGCTTCACAAAGAGAAAAAAATCAGAATGGACTAGTCCACAAACTGGATTTTAATTTTTAACATCAACCTCTGTCTTCCATGTCTGAGTGTAACATGAATCAGTGTTGCTTATGGCAGAAACCAGCAGTAGGCCTTCTCTGCTCTTCATCTCAAGCCAAGAGCTGCCATTCCTCTCTCCCTTCTTCATACCTTTGCTAGCAAGAAAATAATTCTTTCAGAAATTTGAGATAAAGTGTTGAAAGTGACCTGCACTTATTATGGGCCTTTATCCTGTGGAGACTTAAAAATTGTCCCAAATAAGAAAACTATAGCAGCTGCCTGGGTCACCACCCCAACCAAATAATCAGTCTCTGTATTTCCTAAGATGCAGTCACAAGACACTGACAACTACTGTGTAACAATGGCAACAAAATAATGTTTTTACAGGGAAAAGACAATGCCAGTCGGACATCTTTGGCATATCAGGCAGGATTCTATCAGAAAGTATATGACATATTCATCGCAGCAGTATTTATAAAGGCCTGGCTTGACGATGGGCAACCTGTTAAGATAGTTCAGTAAACAGGGACTATACCACCCCAGAACTACAGAGGCGAGGAGAGGGGTTTGTGTGTAGGAAGGATTACCTGTCAGGGATTGTGACCTGGGGTAGAGGCAGTTAGCCTGGGGCCCACCCCCAGGGAGGGAGCCCAAGGACCATACTGACCTCACAACCATCTTTTCATCTTTTCCTAGGGCTCACCATGGACTGAACCCAACTAGAACCTACAGAGCAAGGGAGGTTGTGGATGAATCCAAAGGGATGTGTCCCCATGGCCTTGGGTGGAGCAGAGGAGCTAGAGGAGACTGGATCTGCAGAGCAAATGGAAAACAATCAGCTGGTGTTTAGATGACTGTTCTAATCCTATCATGTAAATAATTTTTTTTAAACCAAAAGCAGTAAATCTCTCTCTCTTTTTTTTTATTCACACAGTTCATATAATCTTACAAATACATAGGGTAATACTGTCTGTCTCAGTCTACTATTTTTCCTTCCTCCATCCCCTCCCATCCCATTTTCCTCCACACCATCCATACTTCCTCCATTCTTTCCTATCCCTGCCATACCCCTGGCCACCCCACCTCCATTATGTATCAGCATCCACTGATCAGAGAAAACATTTGGCCTTTGGTTTTTTGGGCTTGGCTTCTTTCACTTAGCATGATATTCTCCAACTCCACCCATTTACAGCAAATGCCATCATTTTATTCTTTTTTATGGCTATGTAATATTCCATTGTGTGTATATACTACAGTTTCTTTATCCATTCTTCAATTGAAGGGCATCTAGGTTGGTTCCACAATCTAGCTATTGTGAATTGAGCAGCTATGAACATAGATGTGGCTGCATCCCTATACTTTGCTGATTTTAAGACCTTTGGGTATAAACCGAGGAGTGGAATAGCTGGGTCAAATGGTGGATCCATTCCAAGTTTTTTGAGGAATCTCCATACTGCTTTCCAGAGTGGCTGCACCAATTTACAACTCCACCAGTAATGTACAAGTGTGCCTTTTTCCCCACATCCATGCCAACACTTGTTATTGCTTGTATTCCTGATAATAGTCATTCTAATTGGAGTTAGATGAAATCTTAGGGTGGTTTTAATTTGCATTTCTCTAATTACTAGAGATGATGAGCACTTTTTCATATATTTGTTAATACCTTGTATATCCTCTTCTGTGAAGTGTCTTCCCAGTTCCTTAGCACATTTATTGATTGGGTTCTTTGCATTTTTGGTGTAAAGTTTTGTAAGTTCTTTATAAATTTTGGAGATCAATGCTCTGTCTGAAGTGTGTGTGGAAAAGATTTTTTCCCACTCTGTAGGCTCTCTTTTTCACATTCTTGATTGTTTCTTTTGCTGAGAAAAAGCTTTTTAGTTTGAACCTGGCCCATTTATTGATTCTTCCTTTTATTTCTTGCGCTCTGGTGGTCTGTTGAGAAAGTCTGGTCCTAAGCCAATATGAAGAAGATTCGGGCCTACTATTTCTTCTATTTGGCGAAGAATCTCAGGTAGAATTCCTAGATCCTTGATCCATTTTGAGTCGAGTTTTGTACAGGGTGAGAGAGAGGGGTTTAATTTCATTTTATTGCATATGGTTTTCCAGTTTTGCCAGCACCATTTGTTGAAGAGGCTATCTTTTCTCCACTGTATGTTTTTGGCACCTTTGTCTAGTAGGATATAACTGTACTTATGTGGGTTTGTCTCTGGGTCCTCTATTCTGTCCATTGGTCTATCTGTCTATCTTGGTGCCAATTCCATACTGTTTTTATCACTATTGCTCTATAGTAGAGTTTAAGGTCTGGTATTGTGATACCTCCTGCGTCATTCTTCCTGCCCAGGATTGTTTTGGCTATTCTGGGTCTTTTGTTCTTCCATATGAATTTCATGATTGCTTTTTCTATTTCTGTGAGGAATGTCACAGGAATTTTTATTGGAATTGCACTAAATTTGTACAGCATCTTTGGAAGTATGGCCATTTTGATTATATTGATTCTGCCTATCTAAGAACATGGAAGATCTTTCTATCTTCTAAGGTCTTACTCAATTTCTTTCTTTAATGTTCTGTAGTTTCCATTGTAGAGATTTTTCACCTCTTTTGTTAGATTGATTCCCAAATATTTTATTTTATTTGAGGCTATTTTGAACAGAGTTGTTTTCCTCAATTCACTTTCAGATGATTCATCGCTTATGTATCTAAGTGCATTTGATTTATGTGCGTTTATTTTATATCCTGCTATTTTGCTAAATTCATTAATTAGGTCTAAAAGTTTCCTGGTGGAGTTTTTTGGATCCTCTAAATACAGGATCATGTCATCTGCAAATAGTGACAGCTTGAGTTCTTCTTTTCCTATTCGTATACCTTTAATTTCTGTGGTCTGTCTAATTGCTCTGGCTAGCATTTCCAGCACAATGTTGAATAGAAGTGGTGACAGTGGGCATCCCTGTCTTGTTATAGTTTTTAACAGGAATGCTTTCAGTTTTTCTCTGTGAAGAATGATACTGGCAGTGGGCTTAGCATAAGTAGCCTTTACAATGTTGAGGTATGCTCCTACCATCCCTTTTTTTTCTAGTGTTTTGAGCATGAAGGGGTGTTGTATTTTGTCAAATGCTTTCTCAGCAACTATCAAAATAATCATATGATTCTTAACCTTAAGTCTATTGATGTGATTAATTACATTTATTGATTTCTAGATGTTGAACTAACCTTGCATCCCTGGGATAAACCCCACTTGATCGGGGTGCACTATCTTCTTAATATGTTTTTGTAAGCAATTTGCCAGAATTTTGTTGAGGATTTTAGCATCTGTATTCATCAGAGATATTGGCCTAAAGTTTTCTTTTCTAGATGTGTCTTTGTCTGGTTTTGGTATCAGAGTGATACTAGCTTCATAGAATGAATTTGGAAGGGTTCCCTCCTTTTCTATTTCATGAAATACTCTCAGGAGTATTGGTATAAGTTCTTCTTTGAAGGTCTTGTAGAACTCAGCTGAGAATCCATCTGGTCCTGGGCTTTTCTTGGTTGGTAGGCTTTTGATGGCTTCTTCTATTTCATTGCTTGAAATTGATCTGTTTAATTTTGTATGTCCTCCTGGTTCAGTTTGGGAGGATCATATGTCTCTAGGAATTTGTCGATGTCTTCAAGATTTTCTATTTTATTGGAGTATAGGTTTTCAAAGTAGCTTCTAATTATGTTTTGAATTTCAATGGTGTCTGTTGTGATATTTCCTTTTTCATCACAAACTTTAGTAACTTGAATTTTCTCTCTTCTTCTCTTTGTTAGTGTGGCTAAGGGTTTATCTATTTTGTTTACTTTTTAAAAGAACCAACTTTCTGTTTTGTCAATTTTTTGAATTGTTTCTTTTGTTTCAATTTCATTGATTTCAGCTCTGATTTTGATTATTTCCTGTCTTCTACTACTTTTGGTGACGAACTGTTCCTCTTTTTCTAGGGCTTTGAGATGTAAGGTTAGGTTGTTGAGTTGTTGACTTTTATTCTTTTCTTGGATGCACTCAATGCAATGAATTTTCCTCTTAGTACTGCTTTCATAGTGTCCCAGAGATTTTGATATGCTGTATCATCATTCTCATTTACCTCTAAGAATTTTTTTATCTCCTCCCTGATGTTTTCTGTTATCCATGCTTCATTCAATAGCCTATTATTTAGTCTCCAGGTGTTGGAGTAGTTTCTGTTTTTTCTTTTGTCATTGATTTCTAATTTCATTCCATTATGATCTGATAGAATACAAGGTAGTATCTCTACTTTTTTGCATTTACTAAGGGCTGCTTTGTGGCATAACGTATGGTCTATTTTAGAGAAGGAGCCATGTGCTGCTGAGAAGAAAGTGTGTTCACTCATTGATGGATGGAATATTCTATATATGTCTGTTAAGTCTAAGTTATTCATTGTGTTATTGAGTTCTATGGTTTCTCTGTTTAGTTTTTATTTGGTAGATCTGTCCAGTGGTGACAGTGTTGTGTAAAAGTCACCTAGAATTATTGTGTTGTGGTCTATTTGATTCCTGTAATTGAGAAGGATTTGTTTGATGTACATGGATGGGCCATTGAGGCATAAATATTTATGAACATTATGTCTTCTTGATTTATGGTTCCCTTAAGCAGTACGTAATGTCCTTCTTTATCCCTTCTGACTAACTTCGGCTTGAAGTCCACTTTATCTGATACAAGGATGGAAACCCCTGCTTTTTTACTGAGGCCGTGTGCATGATAGATTTTTTCCCATCCTTTCACCTTTAGTCTGTGGATGTCCTTTTCTATGAGATGAGTCTTTTGAAGGCAACATATCATTGGGTCTTTCTTTTTGATCCAGTCTGCCAGTCTATGTCTTTTGATTGATGAATTTAGGCCATTAACATTCAGGGTTATTATTGAGATATGATTTGTATTCCCAGTCATTTTGGCTTAGATTTGGTTTTTAATGTGACTTGGTTTCTCCTTTAATTGGCTTTTCTTTTAGGGTAGTTCCTCCCTTTGTTGACTTACATTGTTGTTGTTTGTTTCTTCCTCATGGAATATCTTGCTGAGAATGTTCTGTAGCGTAGGCTTTCTATGTGTAAATTCCTTTAACTTTTGTTTGTCATGGAAGGATTTTATTTCATCTTCAAATCTGAAGCTTTGCTGGATATAGGATTCTTGGTTGGCAGCCATGTTCTTTCAGAGCTTGAAATATATTGTTCCAGGCCCTTCTAGCTTTTAGGGTCTAGGCTGAGAAATCTGCTGATATCCGTATTGGTTTCCCCCTATATGTAATCTGTTTCTTTTCTCTCACAGCCTTTAAAATCCTATCTTTATTTTGTACATTAGGCATTTTCATTATAATGTGTCTTGGTGTGGATCAGCTGTAATTTTGTGCATTTGGTGTTCTGTAAGCCTCCTCCAGTTGAATTTCCATTTCATTCTTCATGTTTGGGAAATTTTCTGATATTATTTCATTGAATAGGTTGTTCATTCCTTTGGTTTGTATCTCTGTGCCTTCCTCAATCCCAATAATTCTTAAATTTGGTCTTTTCATGATATCCCATAGTTTTTGTAGGTTCCATTCATGATTTCTTACCATCTTCTCTGTTTGTGCAACTTTATTTCCAAGATTTAATTTTTTGTCTTCATTGTCTGAGGTTCTGTCTTCTAAGTGATCTAGTCCGTTGATGATGCTTTCCATTGAGTGTTTAATTTGGCTTATTGTTTCCTTCATTTCAAGGATTTCTGTTTGTTTCTTTTTCAGAATCCCTATCTCTTTGTTGAGTTGATCTTTTGTTTCCTGTAGTTGCTCTTTCAGCTGCTTATTGGAATTGTCAATCACTGCCTGCACTTGCTCTCTTAACTCATCATTTGCTTCTCTGAACATTTTCATCATGTATATTCTGAACTCCTTTTCTGGCATTTCTTGTTCCATGCTGTCATTGGATTCTATTAGTGTAGAATCTTGGTTTGTTTGGAACACTTTTCTCCCTTGTTTCTTCATGTTGTTCATGTATCTTTCCCTCTAACCATGCAGATCTAGGGTATTGTAGTTTCTGCCCTATAGACTTATAGTGACCCTATAGTTTTCTGAAACCTCTTCTTTAAGGGGGGGAATCAATATTAGCAACACCTAGTACAGACAATATGCAGCTGTAAACCAAATAGCCCCTATGAAGACTATTGTTACAATAGTCTTTTTGTTACAATATTGTTACAATATTGTCGTAATAAACAGAGAGGATGAGTTCAATTATTATGTACAGTATAACAAACAGATTTGCAATGAGGACTGCAGTTTCTAATGGAGGACAAAGAGGATGGGGAGGGGTACAGGCTGTACTGTTAGTGTAAGAAAAGAGTATGAAGAAGTTCTAGATCATAGGAAGAGTGAATGTGTAGTCAGAAAAAGTTGGTTGTTAGCATGAGAAAAGTGAGAAAAAGCCCTTGAGGAAACAGGTAAACAAAAGGAAAGTAGAGAGCAAGAAAAGTAAAGAAATAAAAGTATAAAAGCTATCACAAAGGAGAAAAAAAACCCACTATAACCATTATATACTATTCAAACCTCCCAGTCTTTAGTAGCCTGAGGCATGAGAGGTACGTGACAATGAGCTTCCAGTCTCCAGTGGGTGTCTCAGGATGGGATTTGCTCCACCTAATGACAGTTTTCGAGGATAATCCAAAATGGCTGCACTGGTTTCCAAACGTGTTGGCAAATGGTAAGCACAGGGTGTGGGCACCAAGACTGTGTTGGGTGCAGTCAGTCAGGCTGGGCCCCTGGAGGTGGTGCATTGTCAGTCAAGCTGGGGGTCCTGGAGGTGGGGTGCTGTCAGTCAGGCTGGTGGTCCTGCAGCTCCTGTTTTTTTTTTTTTCCCCCAAAATGGCGGCAGCCACATGTAGCCAAACCTGCGGGTACTGTGATGGTAGACTTCCAGGCAACAGCAGGCAGCTGGCGATCCACTGAGGGTCTGCAGGCTCCACAGGCTACTGGCAGACAATTGGCAGATGAACCTCGGTTGATGGGCAATGGGTAGGTGAAGGTCAGGCAATGGGCAGGCCAGAGGCAGGCAAACAGGCAAGTGACGGATGAAAGGCGGTGGTCAGTGAGCAATCTGCACTCAAATGTAGCCCTAGGCTGGTAGACTGCAGGTGATGGAGGTAGACAGACGTGGCAAACAGCAGGGGATCAATGAGGAGTAGGGACTGCTTCACAGAGAATCAGATTTTCCTCTTTTTGAATCCTGAGTTATGGAGCAACAAGGAATGCAGCCTTCCTCTAGTCCGCCATCTTGGATCTCTAAATCTCTTGTTTAAGTGGAATATAATAGGGATTTTTCTTTTCATTTAGGTACATGCCTGAAAGGAAGTGCATGCTCCCATCATTGGGAGTCAGTTTTGAGTTTTATTGAGGGGAATGAACAGATACAGAACTAGAAAAGACAATTGTAAAATTCATATGAAAAAGACGTAGAACAGCCAAAGCAACTCTAAGCAAGAGAAGCAATGCTGGAGGCATCACAAAACCCAATTTTAAATTATACTACAGAGCTATAGTAACAAAAACAGCATGATAGTAGTGTAAAGAAGCACATAAACCAATGGAATAGAATAAAAAACACAGAGACAAATTCACACAGATCGTCATCTGATTTTTGACAAAAATGCCAAAGATATATATAGCGGAGAAAAGACAGTCTTTTTAACAAATGTTGTTGGGAAAATGGATATCCATATGTAGGACAAAACTAGATCCCTATCTCTCAACCTGCACAAAAGCCAACACTAAATTGATGAAAGACCAAGGAATCAGACCAGAAACTTTCCAACTGCTAGAAGAAAGCATAAGGTCAACATTCTGACATAAAGACTCAGGCAATGACTTCCTCAATAGGACTCCTAAAACTCCATGGCCATCAACGCTGGGATGAGCTCTTATGGGAAATTATGTTAGATTTATTCTACCATCTTTCCTATTCTAATTGCCCCTCCCTTCTTTTGGTTCCCCTTTTGTCTAACCTACTGAATTTCTCTTCTCACCCCTCCCTTTATTGTGGTTTAGCTTCCACATATCAGTGAAAACACCCACAAGAATTAGAATAAGATATACCTATGCTTGTATAATTTTATCAAAATAAGTTCTATTGTCATGGTATAACCAAGAAGAACCAATAAAATAAAAAATTAAAAAAAGCTATTGTGGGCTTTTATCCTACAGAGACGTGGAAACTGGCACAAATAAAGAAATTGCGCAGCAAAGGAGACAAGGAAGAGTGGGAAGAGAAAGCCTACAGGATGGGTGTGCATGCATGTACTGCTGTAGTGTGATGACTTTAATTCTTCTGGATAAGAATCCTGGGGGAGTGGTATGTCTGGGTCCAATGGTGGTTCCATGCCTACTCTGTTGAGGAAGCTCCATATTGATTTCCACAGCGGTGGTACTAATGTACAATCCCACTAACAAACAGTGTCTAAGTGTCCCCCCAGCACCCACATCCATGCCAGCATTTATTTGTATTCCTGATGGCTACCATTCCAAGTGGTGTGAGAAATCTCAGTGTAGTTTTGACCTGCATTTCCCTAATTGCTAAAGATGTTGAACATTTTTAAATATGCTTGTTGGTCATTTGTATTTCTCTTTTGAGAAGTGTCTGTTTAATTCTTTGGCTCATTTATTGACTGAGTTATTTGTTGTTTTTTGTGGTAAGTTTCTGGAGTTCTTTATAGAGTTGAGATATTAATTCTTTGGTAGAAGAGTAGTTGGCAAAGATTTTTTTTTCCTATTCTGTAGGTCCTTTCTTTGTGCTGGAGCAGAGTAAGAGGTTTGAGGGAAATCATTTGAAAGCCCTAAAGCAAGAATTAGATTGAAATTATGATTTTGAAAGCCTTGCATTTTTGAAATTGCCCAAGCAGGCTCTGTGAGGTCATCTTCTTCCAAATAATAAGTATGGTTTATCTGTGAAGCCCCAAGCAAGACAATGAGCTTATGGCACTATCTTTTACCAAAAGAATGGGGGCCTACCCACAGGGGAGGCATTGCTGAAGGATGGTGCAGGGAAGCAAAGATGGGTACAAAGAAATCTGGAGTAGCAAGTCTTTCAGCTTAGAAATGGGCTTCCTTTGTAGGTGTGGCCAAGAAGTGACAAGGAAATTATAAAACCCAATGACTACAGGCAACAGAAACAAGCCAAGAGGAAGCTTGTATCCACAATGAAAAAATTAAAATTAGCAATGCAAAAATATTTATACAGTAAGCAATTTAATTTTTTGACAGAGAACAACCTTATATGTCGAATAGGAAAATTTTAGCTAAATTAACAATTTTAAGTCTATCAGACCTGATACCAAAACTTCAAGCGAAGTTTTGATTTTTGCTCTGAAAAACAGCTCGCTTAGCTAACATGGGAAAACAAAATGCTAAATCTTGGAATAAAATTTTGAAAAAGGGATGTTTTAACATTTTGGAGAAGGGGAACAAAAGTGCATATTGTGAATTTTATTGTTGTGAAATTTAAAAAAATGTTGACTTACTTGTGTTGTGTTCAGGTCTCCTCGGTGAGTTTGTGCGGAAATAAATGATACCTGCCAGTGGAATGAGGCTTGCTGGAGGCTTGCATTCAGAGGACAATGGGATCTGTTGAACGACAGGGAGACCTTCTTACTTGACAAGCTTAGGGTTTGGTTGTGGCTGTTGTTGGATGTGTGGGTGCTGGTAGGATTCGCCTTTCCAATTATTACATTGATTTCCGGGTTTGATTTGGTGGACCCTGTGGCCTGGCATTGGGTGTTCTTTTGTTTTCCAGCGGCTTCAAGCTGGAAAGAGTGCCTGGTGTCCACGATTTTTTTTTCTTTTTCTTTTTTGAGAACAGCCTTCTCCAGGCAGGCTGGATCTGACCTGTGATGAACTGGAAGCATGTGACAATGATACGGTCAGTAAGGTCTGCCTTGCAGGATGGCTCTCTGTGGAACTTGCCTTGAGATGGATGAGGTTTTGACTTTGCTGGATTCTCTGCTCTGGTTCTTTGGAAAGGTATGTGGTGTCACAGTGGTTACTCACAGCTGTGCACTTTAAGGGGTATGGGATGGAAAATTGAGATTAGAGCTGGTAGGGAATATCTTCAAAGCCGTTGGAGCTTAATGGAGACATATTGCTGCAACAAATAGAATAGAAGGAAGGGGACAATGATCGCCATGAGGAGGTAGAATAGAAGAATGTGTGGTAAGTGACCCAGAAGAATGAATTCCTGGAAGGAAAGGACACGTGCATAGAAATTGATCTCAAGGTTCGTCTGACTCACTGAAGCTTGCCAGCAATGTCATTCTTTGTCTTAATTCGAGACTTCCAACCATTGGGCTGTATCCCAGTATCTACAACTTTGCTATAGAACTGCCACCCTCCCATACCTGGTGTTAGCATTTCATCACTGTGACCAAAATATGTGACAAGAACAACTTAGAGGTATTAAAGTTTATTTCGTTTCATGGTTTCAGAGGTTCAGTCTATGGTGAGCCTGCTTTATTGCTCTGGACCTGAAGTGAGGCAGAACATCATGGCAGAACAGTGCAGGGATTGGTGGGGAGTGGAGGAGTGCTGTTCACTGCATGGCAGTCAGGAAGGAGAGAGGGTAGGGTGGGGGTAGAAAGCAGCTGTAGGAAAGATGCACACTTCCAGGGTTAACTGATTAGGTTACAGCTCTCATAATGTAGTTATTTCATTTCTTGCATTAACACAGGTGCTTTGGGGGACACCTCAGAGCCAAACCATAATAGCTGGCAAACTACTTAAGGACAGCCACTCTTTTTTTATGCCTATCTTGTCATTTTCAGAGCTACCTGCTTAGTTCTTGGAACATTTGAAGTATTTCATAATCATTTCTTGAATAAATGAATAAGTGTTTTACACTGCATTTGGCAATTGGGTTACATAGGTGGATAGAACCACATCACAGGGAAAAGAAGAGGTTAGACAGAAAAGTCTTACAAGGGTCACAGTATATATTAGCGGGATGAGCAGAGAATGCCTGTAATCCCAGGGGCTTGGGAGACTGAAGCAGGAGGATGGTGAGTTCAAGGACAGCCTCAGCAATTTAGCAAGACCCTAAGCAACTCAGCCAGACCCTGTCTCTAAATAACACAAAATAGGGCCGGGGATGTGGTTTAGTGGTCGAGTAGCCCTGAGTTCAATTCCTGGTAATCCGCCCCCCCCCCCCCCCCCTGCCCCCCAACAAAAAAAATGATCTGGTCAAGAGGAAACATTTAGTGTGAAGGAAGTAAAATGTTTTGGGTTTTAACCACCAGACTTTCTTGTCTCTAGCAATTTTTTTCTTTTGAATTTAGTTTTCTCATGTCTACAAAGACTGGGTGGGCTATGACGTTGGGTGGATTAAATTCACCTCTGAAAGTTTTAACTTCTTTTTTTTTGTTTTTTAAAAATTTTTTAAAAAAATTTTGATTAATTGTACATAAATAAGGTACAACTCTCGTTTCTCTGGTTGTATGCAAAGAAGAGTCACACCAGTTGCAGAATCATACATGTACATAGGATAATGATGTTTATCTCTATTATTTTTCCTTCTTCACACATCCTCCTCACCCCTCATTTTCCTCTATACAATCCATCCTTCCTCCATTCTTGCCTGCCCCCCTCCCATTATGTATCATCATCCACTTATCAGAGAAATTATTCCACCTTTGTTTTTTTGGGATTGGCTTACCTCACTTAACATGATATTTTCCAACTAAAGGGTGCTGGGAAAACTGGAAATCCATATGCAGCAAAATGAAATTAAACTCCTTTCTCTTACCCTGCACAAAACTCAACTCAAAATGGATCAAGGACCTAGGAATTAGACCAGAGATCCTGCACCTAATAGAAGAAAAAGTAGGTCCAACTCTCCATCATGTTGGCCTAGGACCAGACTTCCTTAACATGACTCCCAAAGCACAAGAAATAAAAGCAGGAATCAATAATTGGGATAGATTGAAACTAAAAAGCTTTTTGTCAGCAACGGAAACAATCAACAATGCGGAGAGCCCACAGAGAGGGAGAAAATCTTTGTCACACACACTTCAGATAGAGCACTAATATGCAGATTCTGTAAAGAACTCAAAGGTTTTAACTTCTAAAGCAGCGATGCACGTCACCTTTTGTGCACAGTTGAGAATCTCCAGGAGCCCAGCGCAGACCTTCCTGAGCTTGGGATCAGGAGTATTTACAGGCTTGAACACTAGGTGTCGCCCTCGCACTTGTTTTTATCCAAGGGATTCAGCGATGGTGTTTCAGGCTCAGACCTCGCATTTGATTGATGATTCTGAATCATTCTCCTGCACTCACGGTATGTTTGTACCAGTCTCCTGCTAATAACATGCTCTGTGCATGAACCTCATTCTCCTGCCTCCATTCTCTTGTTTATTGAGGAACAGAGCTCCTTGATTCTCTCCATTTCACTGCTTTTAAGGTCCCAATATTTTTGCTCATCTTTTCTGAGAAGTGTCCTGCAGTATACCATGCCTAGCAGTCTATCCAGAGTTCTCTTAACTCACTGGATCCGAAATAGCTTCTGTGAAGTGTGGTGAGTCATTGATTTGTTCACTGAACAAACATTTACTGGGTTTGTGTTTTGTGCACGACATAGATTCATGTTTTGATATGAAAACTCAAAGTTTTGCTCCTTACGCATTTTAAGAATCCTAGTGTAAAGTGGAAATTCCACAAGGTATGATAAAGGATTTATGTAAAAAAGGATTTATAAGAGTGTGCAGAATGGTCAATTTTTCTAAAAAATATGCGTAGCTTAGAAAAGATTGAATACATTCTATTGTGACTGCTTTGGGAAAGGGCTCACTGAGTTCTCTTGTGAGAAGAAAAGCAGCAGAATGAGGGCTTTTGTGAGTGAGGAATAATGAGGAAGACACTGCCTGAAGAGGAGAGGAAGTAGAAAAAAACATTGGCTTGGCTGGGCATTGCCTGGATCCATATCCCCATGAAGTCTGATACATAGTGATCAATTACCTGGAAGGAACAGAACATTACAGCATGCAGACACGGTAGCTCAGGGATGACCTAGTTACCTGTCCCAGGTAAGCATCGTTAGGCATTGGACCCTGGGGATGTAGGTCATTTGCAGAGTATCACTCTCCTACCATGTGTGTGGGAGCCTGGGTTTAATCCCCAGCAATGCAAGAAGAAAAAATAATAAATGGAGGCATTATTGTGTTTAGCTCAAAGTCATCAACAGTTAACATCAACAACTAAGATGTTGACTGAAAATTTGTGGCAACATCACTCTGTCTATACTTAGAGATATTATTCATCATCTAAGCAGGGAATTAGCATTCCATCCCATGTCTTAAGCAAGATACGTTTTGGCTAACTTATACATGTGCTTCTCTCTGCAAGGCCATATGAAGTAGCAAGCTCAAGTGACCACTGGACTTTTAAATCTTTTTGCCGTACAGTTCTGTAAACTTCATTAGTGCATTATAATTATATGTAATAGTGGTTTTTATGGTTACACGTTTGCACATGCACACCATGACCACTGTATTTCCAATGGATGAGCATGGCAGGGGTGTCTGTTTTGGGAGGAGTTCCCTGACCTAAGAAAGGCAAGAAGCAGATACCAGAGTGTTAGAGCTGAAGTTGTGGGCTAGGCCTTGTAGAGAAAGCAGAGGTGAATAGGCCTTGCTTCCTTTAGTCAGAGTTCTATTTATGGGGCAGAACAAGGACTATGGACTGATGGGGAAATGTCAGGTCAGGAGGTGAATTTGCTAGGTGAAGTTTTTGCCTGCTTGAGACAGTAGATGTGACCATGATTTTGTAGTTCTTTTCACAAGAGGAAATTAAGATAGAGCTCGATTCCATTTGATAAAATTTTAGACTTCTGAGATTTTTTTGTTTATGTATTTTAAAAAACTCAATTACTTTCTTTTCTTGAAAAGTCAAATATCCTTTGTAAAGTCTCTCATTAATATCATATGCTATCCCATGGCTTTATCATGGCCCATATTCTGTTCAATACACTCACCAGGGATTTGGATAAAGATAGGGAGGAGGCACTCATCAAATTTGTAAGTGGCATGCAGTTAAGAGGGTTGATTAAAAAATCCTAAATGAATCAGATGAAATGGGTTATAATATGCTGGAAAGAATGAAATTCTAAAAGAAGTGCAACTGGGATAAATATCAAGGACTATATGTAGTTTTTGCTTTACTATTATTGAGTCAACATTTAAAACATAGCAAAACAAAAATAAGAAAATATGACAATAAGATTTGGAGTTACGGTGGTACATAACTATAAAGGTAAGACAGATTCACCTTTGTATTTTAGATCATTTCATGGAGATCATTAAAATAGATCAGCTGGGTCATGGAGAACTGTTCTATTTTTTCCTCTTTGGGAACTATATTTTTGATGATCATAGTCTCAAAATCAGCTGTATTTATTCTGGAAATATCTGGTCAGAGAAATTTTCATGAGGAGGAATTTCCAGGAGTTGAATTTCCTTCAACTTCCATGGTCCAGTCAAGAATAGCATCTCCAACATGGTACATGGTTGATATGTGTCAGCCTCATCATTCATGAGGACACGTGTAAGGTAGCCAAACAAACCACCCTATTCATTTCAATGACTTTCTCTCTTTGTGAATCAAAAGAAATTGAGCATTGAATCTGTCTTCAATAAAGTAACCTTTTGGAAATCACCTGGAGGGGAAGCAATGAAACAGTTCTCCCTTGTAATATTTTCTTGAATTCACCAAATGGTGTAGGGTTATGCACAGGAATCATTTTTTAAAAATCGATGTATCTGAAACATTTTCAAACTTGATTTGATACTTTAAAGATTCCCATTTATTTGAGAAACATGTGAATGGTAATGATGTGATTCATCCCAGCAACTGAAAGCATATTGGTTCTTAGTTTTGCAAAATTAGGGCAGGGCTCATGCTCTTTGTATCTTGTTGGGCATATGAAAGCATTCCTGTGGATAATAATGTAACTTTTCAAGTGTCGATCATGATGGGAGGTTCTACACTGCCATCCTTAATTTCTTCATAGACAATTTTTTCTCTTACACTTTCACCATTCTCTACTCTGGGGTCTGCACTGCTGAACTTCTCCATGATCACCAAGCTCAGATTCAGGCCTCCCTTTTCACAGCCTCTGAGGGATCTGTAGTGAGCTGCTGCTGCAAAGCACCCTGCTGGGCATGCTGGGGGCTCAGCTTACTAGTGGGGCTACAGAGCGGTAGTAACAATCACTTATTTTAAGAATGAACATTTCATAAATTACAGCACAAAATAAAACAACTAATTTTAATCTTAAGAATAAAATTAAAGAGATTTAGCAGAAATATTTGTGAAGTTATCTTAGGCATTATAAGGAATGAATACTCCTCTTATGGTTTGAATCTTGCAAGCACCCTAAATGCTGTGAGTTGTAGGCTTGGTTGTGAGCCTGTGGCTCTGTGGGAAGATGGCAGAATTGTGCACAGTAGGGCCTAGTGGAAGGTCATTGGGAGCATGCCCTCAAACAAGTTTTTAGGCTCTCCACCTTTTCCTTTCTTTCTTTTAGCTTCTTGGCTTCCATGAAGTCAACAGGCATCCTCTGCTGGGCTCCCAGCCATGATGTTCTGCCTTACCACAGGGCCAAGTGACTATGGGCTACAACCCCTGAAATTATGAACCAGAATAAACCTTTCCTCCTATCTGAGATGATGTTCTCAGATAGCTGTCACAGTGATGGATGGCTGACCAACATCTTAAAATCAGTCAGCTGTTGAACATGGCTGGGTAAACATCAGCACCTCACGTGCGTAGCATTAGTGGAAGTGGATTCCAGTGAGGGAGTGGGCAATCCTCGCTCTGTGAGTTCATCAGGCCACACCTGCGAATTGCTTTCTGTTTTAATACATTCGAGAAGCAAAGACAATAGAGAAATTATTAAAAGAATATAAATTCTCTTGAGTATAGAAGTTGACTTACTAGTCTCATATATGGACTAGGAAAACCATTAGGTTCGTGGGTAATTTAGGGATGATATTGCCTCTAAATAAAGACCCATTAGAAGATAAGCTTACTGAAGGTCCAGATTCCTGAATGCTTTGCTTGTGGACGAGTCCCCAGCACAAAATAATGCCTGGCAGAGTCATCATCAATATTTACTGAATAAATGAGTACTATACTTCTTGCTAATATGAAAAGTGGTGTTCAGGCTTTGAATTCACTAGAAAAATGAAGACCTGATCATCCATTTAGGCTGATTTGTTGGGCAGTTTATGTGATCTCTTAATTGTGAACTTTTACATGCATAAGGAGATGTGAATATACAAAAAAACAAATGAACAAACAAAAACAACACTACCTTTTTATTCTGAAACCAGAATTCTTTCAATGTAACTTCAGTGGAGCAGCTTACTGAGCCCTGATTTTATTAATGTTACCATCATCAGTGAGTAGATTACAATACTTACTTATCCCTCAATCCAAATTTTTGACTATTTGTGAAAGAGAAAATTAGATGGAGCTAGGATCAATAAAGAATCCAACTAATCCACTATAGTGCAAATGAAATGAATCATAGGAAATGAAATGACTTCTGACAAATGCTGAGATGAATGCTGTTGCACGAAACTTCGGCTTGTCATTTGAAATTGATACTGTGGGGAAACTAGTTGCATCATGCACTTTAATATATAAATCTTCCATGGCACTGGTGTTCATTAATTTAATTTCTAAAGATGCTGAGCATTATGATATCAAGTATATTTCTGAGCATCTCTCACTCTTTTACTGATTCAGGCATCTGATTCCCTTTTTCCCCTGTAACTCAGACAAAGTGACTAAGAAGGAAGTTTATTACAGAATTCCAGAGTTCTCATTTTTGCTTAAAGAGCTAATTATAGTATTTTTTAAAAAATTATTTTGTCCTCTTTTTCTTCTTGTAATAAAAAAGTAGAATTTGAAAATTCAAGACCGTATTTGAGAATATCAACCACAAAAATGAGATTAGTCAACCTGATGCCTTCTGGTGAAATAAATAAATACAGATGTTCCCAGGCTTATGGTGGAGTTATGTTCCAATAAGCTTACCAAAGTTGAAATATTGTATGCAAAAAATGCTTTTAATGCACCTAACCTACCAAATATCCTAGTCTAGCAATAGAGTAAACCACAAAGTAATGGTTGTTTCCTTTCATGCTCTATCAAATTCAAAATTTGAAGTACAGTTTCTGCTGAATGCATAGTTCTTGCACCATTGTGAAGTTGAAAAATCTTAAGTTAAACCATCATAAGTTGGGGACCTTCTGTATTTGTCTGTGTGTTATGTAGACACTTACAATAGTTTCAATGGACAGCAATCATTAGGTGAGTTAAACTTTCACTCTTTGGAAGTGTGCATAGTGGTAGAGTACACTAGTGGACATACCTCCTGAAGAGGATAATGATAGATGGAATTTTTTTTGAAGATCAGAATTTATTTAACAAGAAGTTTTATAAAGTAGGAGATTAAAATGCATATGGATATTATAGATTTTTAAGCTTTATTAAGGCATAATTGGCTAATACAATGGTGCATATTAAAGAGGTACAATGTGATATTTGATGTACATATATATTATAAAGTTATTACCACAATAAGCCTAATGAACATATCTGTATGAGTAAGAATATATAAGTAAGAATACTTATGATTTGTTTTCTTAACAAATTTCAGACATATA
The DNA here is from genome assembly GCA_020662805.1 of Glaucomys volans. Classification (NCBI taxonomy): domain Eukaryota; kingdom Metazoa; phylum Chordata; class Mammalia; order Rodentia; family Sciuridae; genus Glaucomys; species Glaucomys volans. Next base: position 14,035 of record JAJEJO010053069.1, on the reverse strand, counting down.
ATGCATTATCTATAGTTACTATGCTGTATATTATGTCTCTAGAAATTATTAATCTCATAACTGCAAGTCTGAACACTTTGATCAAAATCTTCCAATTCCTAACCCCATCCCTAACCCCTGGTAACCAGCATTTTACTGAGTTTAATATTTTTAGGTTTCACATGAAAATGAAATCATGCAATGCTTGTGTCTGGCTTATTCAACTAGCATAATGTCCTCTAGGACATGCTGTCCTCTATACATGCTGTCACAAATGGCATGACTTCCTCTTTTTACAGACTGAGTAATATTCCATTGAGTGTATAAATATCACATTTTATTTCTCTATTGATAGACACATGCTATTTTTCTATCTTAACTTGCATGAACAATTTTGTAGTGAACATGGGAATGCAGATATTGCAGATATTGCTACAGTGTAATGATTGTATTTCCTTAGCATATATAATCAGAAGTGGGATTTCTGGATCATGTGATAGTTCTACTTTTAACTTTTTGAGAAACACCATTATGGTGTTTACCATTATGGAAAAAAATGGTAGTGCCACTTTATATTCCAACCAACAATGTGTAACAGTTCCTTTTTCAACACATCCTTACAAAAATTTATTATCTTTTGACTTTTTTTTTTTTTTGGAACCAGGGATTGAACTCGGGGAAACTCGGCCACTGAGTCACATCCCCAACCCTATTTTGTATTTTTTTATTAGGAGACAGGGTCTCACTGAGTTGCTTCGGGCCTTGCTAAGTTGCTGAGGCTGGCTTTGAACTCGCAATCCTCCTGACTCAGCCTCCCAAGTCGCTTGGATTACAGGCGTGCGCCACCACACCCGGCTTGACTTTTTGATAATAGCCATCATAACAGGTAAGAGGTAACATCTCATTATGGTTTGGATTTGCACGTCCCTGATGATTATCATTATATAAAGGCCTTCTTTGTCTTTTTGTTTTTACACCATATTTGACCTAAAGTCTGCCTTTCTGATATAAGTATAGCTATCCTTGGTATCTTTGGTTTCCGTTTGCATGGGATATCCTTTTCCATTCCTTTATCTTCAGTCCATATGTGTCATTAGAGTTGAAGTGTGTCTCTTGTAGGCAGTATTTATTTTTGTCTTGTGTACATGTTTTAAAATTCATTCAGTAATGTGATGTCTTTTGGTTGGAGAATTTGATCCATTTACATTTAAGATAATTATTTATAGTTAAAGTCACTAAATATCATGTTCTGTGTTAGTCAGTTTTTTATCACTGTGACCAAAATACCTGACCAGAACAATTTGGGAAAGGGAACATTTATGTTAGCTCATGGTTTCAGAGATTTAGTTCATGGTTGGTTGACTCCATTGCTCAGGGGCCAAGGCAAAGCAGAACATCATGGTGAAGGGTGTGGTAGAGGGAAGCTACTCACTTCATGGCAGCCAAGAAGTGGGGCAGGTGGTATGGGAGGCACAAAGGTGCCATAGGGAAGATGCACCTTCTAGGGCACACTCCCAGTGACCCAGCCCCTTCAGCCTTGCCTTGCCTGCCTACAGTTACCATCCAATTATTCCATTCAAACTAGGATGTACTGATGAGGTTGCAACTCTCATGATTCAATCACTTACCTCCATGCATCCTGCATCAATGCAGAAGTTTTGAGGAACACTTCATAACCAAACCATAATGTGTTCTCAATGTTTTCTTCTGTTTTTAAAAAATACATCTTATGTTTCTTTCTTCTTTTTTTCAGTTTTTCTTTGTAATCTAATGATTTTTCTATAGTGGTATGCTTTGACTCCTTTATCTTTAACTCCTTTATATACAGTATCTACTATACATGTGGTTACCATGAGGCTTGTGGAAAACATCTTATAGATATACATGTTCATTTTAAGTTGCTACTAAAACTTCAATCCCATAGAAAGCCCTTCACTTTTACTCCCCTTAATTTTACATTTTTGATGTCACAACTTATTATTTGTGTATTCATTAACATGTGTTTGTATCTATGGTTACTTTTAATGCTTTTGTCTTTTAACCTTTATAGTAGAATTATAAGTGATTTACACATCACCATTATAGTATTGGAGTATTTGAACTGGACAGTGTACTTATTTTTACCAGTGATTTTATACTTTGATGTTTTCATATTTGTCATAGTGGCCTTTCATTTCAGCTTGAAGAAGTCTCTTTAACATAGTTTCATAGGGTAGGTGTAGTGGTAATGAACTCTCTCAGTTTTTGTTTTTTTTAGGGAGTCTTTATAGTTCCTTCATTTCCTAAGGACAACTTTGTTGGATAATGTACCCTCGGCTGGCATTTTTTTTCCTTTTATTACTTTAATGTATCATTGCTGTTTTATCTTTCTGCAAGGTTTCAGCTGAGAAATCTGCTGATTATCTAGTGATAGTTTCCCTGTTTGTGAGAATCTTTTGTTGCTGCTGTCAAAAGTCTCTCCTTGTCTTTGTTTTTTTGTCAGTTGATTATCAGGTCCTGGTGTGGTCTTCTTTGGGTAGAATCTGACTGGAGACTTTTGAGTCTCTGTATGGAATGTTTATACCCTTCACCAGGTTTGGGAAGGTTGGAGTCATTATCTCTTTAAATTTTCTGCCCTTTCTCTCTTCTCTTTTCTTGACTCTTACGATATGAAGGTTGTCTGAAGGGTCTCATAAACCCTGTAGGCTTTCTTCATTCCTTTTCACTTGATTTTATTTTTTCGATTCTGATTAGATATTTTTGAATAACCGGTCCATGACTTTACAATCTTTCTTCTGCTTTACGAAGTCAGTCTTTGATACTCTCTATTGCATTTTTAGTTTAATTCATTGTATTCTTTAGCTCCAAAATTTCTGTTCAGTTCATTTTATTATGATTTCAAACTCTCTGTTCAACTTCTGATTTTGTTCATGTATTATATTGTTATGGTTTGGATGTGAGGTGTCCCTAAAAGCTCCCCTGTGAGACAATGCAAGAAGTTCAGAGAAGAAAATGATTGGATTATGAGAGTCTCAACCCAATTAGTGAACTGATCACTTGGTGGAATTTAGTGGTAACTGGAGGCAGGTGGAGTGTGTCTGGAGGAGGTGGGGCACTGGGGCGTGGCATTGGGGTATACATTTTGCATCTGGCAAGTGGAATGTTTCTTGTTGATTTTTGATCATCATGTGAGCTACTTTCCTCCACCACACTCGTCTACCATGATATCCTGCCTCATCTTGAGCCCCAAGGAATGGAACCTGCTGTCTTTGGACTGAGACCTCTGAAACTGAGTCCCCAAATAAATTTTTCCTCCTCTACAGTTGTTCTTGTCAGGTCTTAAAGTCTCAGTGGCAAAAAAGCTGACTAAAACACACACACACACACACACACACACACACACACACAGTATTATACTGGTGATATTGTTAGATGTCTTCTGTGCTCTCTGAGCTTTCTTAAAACAATTTTTTAAAATTTTTGTCAGGCAATTTGTAGATTTCTATTTCTTTGGGGTTGGTTACTGAAAAATTATGATGCTCCATCAGTGTCATCCAGTTTCCTGGATTTTCATATTTTCTGTTACCTTGTGTTGAGGTTTGTGCATTTCTTTTCTGGATTAGTTACCTCTTCTAGAATATACAGAAAGGTTTTGGTGGGGAAAGACCTTCACCTATGGGTGGGTGTGTGTCTACTGGTGATGAGGGGTGGCAGGGCTCTGGCTCCAGAAGGTGCAGAGGTGTTTGCTTCTTGGAGCTCTGCCAGCCGAGGTCAGTTATTATGGAATATTGCAGGGGTCCTGGCAGCCAAGGCTGTCAGGATGCATATGGCAGCAGTGGGGAATGTTGGGTGTCCAGTAGTGAAGTTTACTGGAGTGCTCCTGATCCTTTCCTCCCACCAGAGGGAATCCTTTTTGGTTCTTGTTCTGTGGATGCTCTTGCTGTGGTGGTAGCACTAGTGTCTGGTGTGTGGCAACAGTGAAATAGCCATGGAGCTGAGGCCTGAGGCTGTCACATGGAGAGTGACAGGAAGTGGACTAGCTCATGGTTATCCCAGTAGTCATTGTTTGACACCTGGACTCATGTAGAGAGACCATTGCTCCAGGGTGGTACCTCTGGTATCTGAAGAGTGGACAGTCATGATGCAGCCATGGAACTGGGGTTTGGAGTGTGAGCAGTGAGGAAGGACGGCAGCAGTGTGGTCTGGGGAGTGGACTAGTCCCACGAGGCAGTGACCTGTATGTCTGAGCTGCTTATATGCAAGAATGGCTATCATCTGTTTTTTTTTTTTAATTATCAATTCACCCATGTAAGAAATCAATAAGCTGAGATATAAACAAAGCTAACAGTCATTCTTATAAGCATATTTAATGCTGTTAAAAGCATTTTGGATACGATGTGAGCATTTCATAATGAACAGAGGCATTGTAATATGAAGATGAGCTGTTTTGATTTGGTGGGGAAGGAGAGTTGTTTTAGTCAGCTTTTTCACTGCTGTAACTAAAAGATCCAACCAGCGCAATTTTAGGGGAAGAAAAGTTTATTTGGAAGCTCATGGTTTGAGAGGTCTCAATCCCTAGACAGCAGGTTCCATTCCTCGGGACTCAAGGTGAGGCAGAATATCATGGCAGAGGAAAGTGGTGGAGGGAAGCAGCTCATATCATGATCTTGAAGCAGAGGGAGACTCCACTCTCCAGATACAAAATATATACCCCATAGCCATGCCCAGTTACCCCCTCCTTTAGCCACACCCACCTGCCCCCAGTTACCCTCAGTTAATCCCATCATGGAGCAATTCACTGATTAGATTAAGACTCCCACAAGCCAATGGTTTCTCCTCTGAACCTTCCTGCATTGTCTCACCAGTGAGCTTTTGGGGGTCACCTAACTATCCAAGCCATAACAAGTGTGAAGAATCTAGCACCTAGAAAGAGAGGGGTTTTAAACCCATACTCTCCCTGAAGCTACTCTTTAGAGATTAAACTTCAAAAACTAGTTTGGCCAGAGTTCACATGTCCAAAGACCAGAGAATCATTTTGGATAAGACTTTTTCCATCAACTTTAATTTCAGTGATAAATCCAGCAATTCAGAACATATTCAGATTGTCTGAGAGTGCATGCTGAGGCAAGCATGCCTACAGAACCACTTTTTTGAAACACTCTCTCTGGTAGCTCTGGTCTGAAGGGCCCAGCTCTTAAAAGCGTCCATTTGACGTACTCATGAATATAAAAGAAGGGGAAGGACAAAGACTCTGGACTGGGAAATTTTAAACCAATGCAAAATTCACATTGTTCTTTTGCCACTTGCTGTGTCTTCTACCTAAGTTGTCACCATCCCCCTTTTAGTGCATGTCAAACTATTTTTTTGTTTTACCTCCAGACACCTAGAAATAGTACCATGTGACTGAATAGCTAATGTGTAATATGCCTGTGTTTTCCATGGCTTTGCACAGCCACAATTCTTTTTCAGACTCCTTTTTATAATCAGTCCACTGACCACTTCTTTTCACATATGCCAAATGTGGATTAAGGATGTTTGACGAGGCCCATGAAGGCCAGGCCTTACTTGGTCCCTGGGCTCCTTACTCCAGGATGCCAGCAGGGCTTGACACCAGCAGGTGAGTGGCTGCCAGCTCAGTCAGTCAGGAGATAAGAGCGCTTTTCTCCAATCCCCCTACAGTCAGGGCTTTAGCAGTTGAACCATGATCCTAGAACGCTCCACGGAGCGTTCTAGGAGTCAGGTTTCTTTTTGCTTTTAAATTGCTTCACAACATTGATTTTTCAATAAATAGATACAATTCTCTCTTGTAATAGAAACACTGGAAAATGCAAACAAATAACTAAAATAAAGTAAAAATAAGTAAAATTAAAAAAATGACTACATGAAAGTTACCATTGTTAATATTTTGATATGTTTCCTTCAAAATTTATCTATGGAAAAAGATTCTTCCCTGAATTAGATCATATCATACATGGTTTAGAATTCCTGCAAACCTTCTCCCACTTAATGTTATATTGTGAATATTTTTGTGAGGTCATTAACTAACCCTTGAAACTATGCATTCTTACTGACTGCAAAATGCTTAGGTATATAGATACCCCACAATCTATAGGATGGTTTTACCATGGTTGGGTATTTCAGTCATTATCAAAATTGACTATTTCACTTAGCTATGTCATTTTTTGCTCTGCATACAGATCTTCATGGGCATCTCTGAATTTTTAACATTTTCTCACGGAAGACATTGAAGACATAAAAAGGAGTAGAATTAGTAAAATGAATCCCCATCCCCACCACCCAGCTTCAACAATTGCAAACTCATGGCTCATACTGTTTCAGTTACACATTCTATGCTTCCTGCTATTGTGAAGTAAAGTTCCAGACATTATTCACACATGAGTATGTTTCCATAAAAATTAAGCATCTTTTAAGAATCATAACAACTTTCACATTATCCCACCTAAAAATATGAGCTACAATTTCTGAATTTCCTACTCTTTTTAGAAAGCGGATTTTTAGAATGGATGTTCACTTCCTCAATAACGTGACTCTTGATAAATACCACTCTTTAGAAAAGTTTTAAATTTGTGCCTCGACAGTGGTATTTGGGAGTTTCTAATGCCTGGCATCTTGACCCTCCTTGGGCTATTGTATTTTATAATGTCCAGCAGGTTGAAAGGTAATAACAGGGAGACAGTGGAGGCAAGTGGCTAAGCGTTCATTCTCTGGAGCAGACTACCCATATTATATCTGAGATTAGATAGTCTTATCTTTAATTGTGGAATTCATCGTTAGGTGGACATGCATTTTATAAGAGAAGCACTAATTTCATCTTATTTTTTCTTTGTTTTGATTCCATCTACTTAAAAAAGTTTACATAGGTATTAAATTAGAGTGGAATTAGTTGCTAAGGAAGGAAAAACACAAGATGATACAATATCACAAAACTGGCAAATCGACCAGTTATTAAAGTTGTGCCCAGTGTTGCCATGAACACATTTTCTGAGCAGAGACTCTTTTTTTTTTAATTTTTTTTTGGTTACTACATATTGGACCCGGGGGGGGTTTACCACTGAGGCTTGTCCTTATCCCTTTTCTTTTTTTATTTCTTTTTTTCTTTTGAGACAGGATATTGTTGAGTTGCTGACGGCCTCACTTTACTCTATTTTGACTACTCTTATCATTTTGTGTAGGTGGGATTGTAAGGTCAAAGAACATGTTACTTTTTTGGGGGAGTGTGGAATCCCTCCACAGCTACTTCCGACCTGTTTTCCAGAAAGCAGACATATCAGTTGGAGCATGAGCTTACCAGTCTCACTTTGTTTTGGGAAGTATTTTTTTTTTTCAATAGAGAACTCACTTTTATTTATTGCAAAAGTAATAAAGCCAAGCACTAGATGTATAAAATAAAACTGCAAAAGGTTTTCTCCAAAACTCTCAAACTTTCATCCCCCCAAATTCTCTCAAAAGTCACTCTCATCCCTAGTCCCATTCCAAGGAATAATCATTGTAAATTGCCGATGCACTTTCCTTCTGATATTTTTGATGAGTGTAAATATACTGATGTGTGTATATGTGTGTTATTAAAATTCAGATAAAAGTTTACGTCCTATTTTAAGCTTGTTTTCTCTGCTTCTAAGATTTTGGTTTTCTTTTTTTCCCCCACAAATGAAGCACATCTTATCATTTCTCTGATAGAACACAACGCAGAGTCACACCATTCATGCAATCATACATGTCCATCTCATTCCACCATCTTCTCTCCACCATACCCCCTCCCTACCACTCACTCCCCTCTGCCCAATGCAAAGTTCCTCCATTCTTCCCTTGTCCCTTCCCACTCTCCCTCTCCATCATGGATCAGCATCCACTTATCAGAGAAAACATATGGCATTAGGTGTTTTGGGATTGGCTTACTTTGCTTAGCATGATATTCTCTGGCTCCATCCATTTACCTGCAAATGCCATAATTTCATTCTTCTTTAAGACTGAATAATATTCCATTGTGTATATGTACACTACAGTTTCTTTATCCATTCATCTGCTGAAGGACACCTAGGTTGGTTCTATGGTTTAGCTATTGTGAATTGAGCTTCTATAAACATTGATGTGACTGTGTCACTGTAGTATGATCGTTTTGTGTCTTTGGGTATAGACCAAGGAGTGGGATCACTGGGTCAATTGGTGGTTCCATTCCAAGTTTTCTAAGGAATCTCTGTAATGCTTTCCAGAGTGGTTGCACCAATCTGCAGTCCCATCAGCAATGATGAGCGTACCTTTTCCCCCACATCCTCACCAATATTTATTGTTACTTTTATTCTTGATAATTGCCATTCCAACTGGAGTGAGATGAAATCTTAGAGTAGTTTTGATTTGCATTCCTTTAATTGCTAGAGATGTTGAACATTTTTTCATATATTGGTTGATTGATTTTATGTCTTCTGTGAAGTTCTGCTCAGTTCCATAGCCCATTTATTGATTGGGTTATTTCTTTTTTTGGTGGTGTTTTTGAGCTCTTTATATATCCTGGAGATTACTGCTCTATCTTATGTAAATGTGGTAAATAATTTCTCCCATTCTATAGGCTCTCTCTTCACATTGATTGTTTCTTTTTCTGAAAAGAAGCTTTTGAAATCGAATCCATTCCATGTATTGATTCTTGATTTTATTTCTTGTGCTTTAGGAGTATTGTCAAGGAAGTCAGGTACTATGCCGACACGATGAAGATTTGGGCTTACTTTTTCTTCTATTAGACAGAGGGTCTCTGGTCTAATTCCTAGCTATTCAATTCGCTTTGAGTTGAGTTTTGTGCAGGATGAGAGAGGGATTTAATTTCATTTTGTTGCATATAGATTTCCAGTTTTTCCAATGCCATTTGTTGAGTGTTCTTTTTTGTGCCTTTGTCTAGTCTGAGATAACTGTGTTTATGTGGGTTTGTCTCCGTGTCCTCTATTCTGTACCATTGGTCTACACATCTATTTTGGTGCCAATACCATGCTGTTTTTGTCACTATTGCTCTGTAGTGTAGTTTAGGGTCTGGTATTGTGATGCCTCCTGTTTCACTGTTTTTGCTAAGAATTGCTTTGACTCTTCTGAGTCTCTTATTTTTCCAAATGAATTTCATTGTTGTGTTTTTTCCATTTGTATGAGGAATGTCCATGGGGTTTTAATTTGGATTGTATTGAATCTATATAATGCTTTTGGTAGTATGGCCATTTTGACAATATTAATTCTGCCTATCCGAGAACATGGGAGATCTTTCCATCTTCTAGGGTCTTTAATTTCTTTCCTTAGTGTTCTGTAGTCTTCATTGTAGAGGTCTTTCACCTCTTTTGTTAGGTTGATTCCCAAGTATTTCATTTTTTTTAAGGCTATTGTGAATGGGGTAGTTTTCCTAATTTCTCTTTCAGTGGATTCATCACTGATGTATAGAAATGCATTTAATTTATGGGTGTTGATTTTATATCCTGCTACTTTGCTGAATTCATTTATTAGTAGTAGAAATTTTCTGGAGGAACTTTATGGATCCTCTAAGTATAGAATTGTGTTGTCAGCAAATAGTGATAGTTTGAGTTATTCTTTTACTATTCATATCCCTTTAATTTCTTTGGGTTCTCTAATTGCTCTGGCTAGAGTTTCAAGGACAATGTTGAATAGAAGTAAAGAAAGAGGGCATCCCTGTGTGGTTCCAGTTTTTAGAGAGAATGCTTTCAATTTTTTTCATTTAGAATGTGTTGACCTTGGGCTTAGCATAGATAGCTTCTACAATGTTGAGGTATGCTCCTGTTATCCCTGTTTTTTGTCCTTTAAACATGAAAGGGTGCTGCATTTTGTCAAATGCTTTTTCTGCATCTATTGAGATCATATCATTCTTATCTTTAAGTCTATTGGTGTGATGAATTATGTTTATTTGTTTTTGTATATTGAACCAACCTTGCATCCCTGGGAAGAACCCCACTTGACCATGGTGTATTATATTTTTAACATGTTTTTGTATGCAATTTGCCAGAATTTTTTTTTGATAATTTTGCATCTATGTTTATCAGGAATTTTGGTTTGAAGTTTTCTTTCCTTGATGTGTCTTTGTCTGGTTTTGGTATCAGGGTGATGCTAGCCTCATAGACTGAGTTTGTAAGGTTCCCTCCTTTTATATTTCATGGAATAATTTGAGGAGTATTGGAATTATTTCTTCTTTGAAGGCATTGTAAACCTTGGCTGAGAATCCATCTGGTCCTGGGCTTTTATTGGTTGGTAGGCTTTTGATGGCATCTTCTATTTCAGTACTTGAAATTGATCTGTTGTAATTGTGTATGTTCTCCTGCTTCAGTTTGTGTAGATTGTATATCTCTACAAATTTGTCAATGTCTTTGAGATTTTCTATTTTATTTGAGTATAAATTTTTGAAATAGTTTCTAATTATCCTTTGTATTTCAGTAGTGTCCCTCATGATATTTCCTTTTTCATCATAAATTTTAATAGTTTGAGTTTTCTCTCTCTTTCTGTTAGCATGGCTAAGGGTTTATCAATTTTATTTCTTTTTTCAAAGAACCACCTTTTTGTTTTGTCAATTCTTTCAATTGTTTCTTTTGTTTCAGATTCATTGATTTCAGCTCTGATTTTAATTATTTCCTGTCTTCTAATTTTGGTGTTGATTTGTTCCTCTTTTTTTTTAGGGCTTTGTGATGTAATGTTAGGTCATTTATTTGTTGACTTTTGATTCTTGTGAGGCAGGCACTGTATCAACTGAGCTATATCCCCAGCCCAACTTTTTATTCTTTTAACGAATGAGCTCAATGTAAGGAACTTTTCTCTTACGACTGCCTTCATAGTGTCCCAGAGATTTTGATATGTTGTATCATTGTTCTTATTTACCGCCAAGAATTTTTTTTTATCTCCTCCCTAATGTCTTCTGCTATCCATGCATCATTCAGTAGCCTGTTATTTAGTCTCTAAGTGTTGGAGTAGCTTCTGTTTTTAAATTTTATCATTGTTTTCTAATTTCATTCCACTATTATCTGATAGAATGCAGGGTAGGATCTCTATTTTTTTGTATTTGCTAAGTGTTGCTTTGTGGCGTAACATATGGTCTATTTTAGAGAAGGATCCATATGCCATTGAAAAGAAAGTGTATTTGCTTGTTGATGGCTGAAATAGTCTATATATGTCTGTTAAGTCTAAATTATTGATTGCATTATTGCATTATAGTTGCCTTGTTTAGTTTTGTTTGGAAGATCTATCCAGTGGTGAGAGAGGTGTGTTAAAGTGACCCAGTATTATTGTGATGTGGTCTGTTTGATTCTTGAAATTGAGAAAAGTTCACTTGATGTACGTAGATGCTCCATTGTTTGGGGTATATATATTTACGATCGCTGTGTCTTGTTGGTGTTTGATTCCCTTAAGCAGTATGAAATGTCCTTCTTTATCCTTTCAACTAACTTTGGTTTGAAGTCCACTTTATCTGACATGAGGATGGAAACCCCTGTTGTTTATGCAGTCCATGTGCACGATATGTTTTCTCCCATCCTTTACCTTCAGTCTGTGATGTCTTTTCCTATGAGATGACTCTCTTGAAGGCAGTATATTGTTGGGTCTTTTTAAAAAATCCAGTCTGCCAGTCTATGTCTTTAGATTGATGAGTTCATGCCATTAATATCAAAATTATTATGGATATGATTTGTATTCCTGGTCATTTGGGTTTATTTTTTGTTTTAAAGTTGATTTGGTTTCTCCTTTAATTGGCTTTTTTTTTAGTGCAGTTCACCCCTTGGCTGATTTTCATTGTTTTCATTTCATCCTCATGAATATTTTGCTGAGACTGCTCTGTAGTGCAGGTTTTTAGTTGTAAATTCTTTTAGCTTTTGTTTATAATGGAAGGTTTTTTTTTAATTAATATTTTTTTATTTGCTTAATGATTCAAATGGAGTACAGCTATTGTTTCTCTGCTTGTACACAAAGTAGATTCACACCATCTGTGCATTCATACATGTACACAGGGAAATGATGTCTGTCACACATTCTGTTAATAATCTTACCCCCCCACTCCTGACCCCACCCCTCCCTTCCCTCTATGCTATCTATCCTTCCTCCAGTCTTGCCACCCTTCCACCCTGCATTGTGCATCATCATTCACTTATCAGAGAGACCATTAGGCCTTTGGATTTGGGGGATTGGCTAATCTCACTTAGCACAACAGTCTCCAACATTATCCATTTACCTGCAAATGCCATAATTTTATTCTTCTTTATGGCTGAGTAATATTCCATTGTGTATATATACTACAGTTTCTTTATCCATTCATCTATTGAAGGGCATCTAGGTTGGTTCCACAATCTAGCTATTGTGAATTGGGCAGCTATGAATACTGATGGTGCTGCACCACTGTAATAATCTGATTTTAAGTCCTTTGGGTAAAGGCCAAGGAGTGGGATAGCTGGGTCAAATGGTGGATCCATTCCAAGTTTTCTAAGAAATCTCCACACTGCTTTCCAGAGTGGCTGCACCAACTTGCACTCCCACCAGCAATGTATGAGTGTACCCTTCTCCCCACATCCTCGCCAACACCTGTTGTTGCCTGTGTTCTTAATAAAAGACATTCTAATTGGGGTAAGATGAAATCTTAAGGTGGTTTTGATTTGCATTTCTCTTATAACAAGGGATGTTGAACATTCTTTCATAAATCTGTTGATTGCTTGTAGATCTTCCTCTGTAAAGTGTCTGTTCATTTCCTTGGCCCATTTATTGATTGGGTTATTAGTGTTCTTGGTGTAAAGATTTTTGAGTACTTTGTAGATTCTGGAGATTAGTTCTCTATCTGAAGTGTGTGTAGCAAAGATTTTCTCCCACTCTGAAGGCTCTCTCTTCACATTGCTGATTGTTTCCTTTGCTGAGAAAAAGCTTTTTAGTTTGACTTTATCCCAATCATTGATTCGTGCTTTTATTTCTTGCGCTTTGGGAGTCATGTTAAGGAAATCTGGTCCTAGGCCAATGTGATGAAGATTTGGACCTATTTTCTCTTCTATTAGGTGCAGAGTCTCTGGTCTAATTTCTAGGTCCTTGATCCACTTTGAGTTGAGTTTTGTACAGGGTGAGAGATATGGGTTTAGTTTCATTTTGCTGCATATGGATTTCCAATTTTCCCAGTACCATTTGTTGAAGAGGCTGTCTTTTCTCCATTGTATGTTTTTGGCTCCTTTGTCAAGTATGAGATACCTGTATTTATGTGGGTTTGTCTCTGTGTCCTCTATTCTGTACCATTGATCTACCTGTCTATTTTGGTGCCAATACCATGCTGTTTTTGTTACTATTGCTCTGTAGTATAGTTGAAGGTCTGGTATTGTGATACCCCCTGCTTCACTCTTCTTGCTAAGGATTGCTTTAGCTGTTCTGGGTCTCTTATTCCTCCAAGTGAATTTCATGATTGCTTGCTCTATTTCTATGAGGTCCGTCATTGGGATTTTAATTGGAATTGCATTGAATTTGTATAGCACTTTTGGAAGTATGGCCATTTTGACAATATTAATTCTGCCTATCCAAGAACATGGGAGACCTTTCCATCTTCTCAGATTCTCTTTAACTTCTTTCTTTAGTGTTCTGTAGTTCTCATTGTAGAGGTCTTTCACATCTTTTGTTAGATTGATTCCCAAGTATTTTATTTTATTTGAGGTTATTGTGAATGGGGTAATTTTCCTAATATCTCTCTCAGAGGATGCATCACTTACGAATAAAAATGCATTGGATTCATGAGCATTAATTTTATATCCTGCTACTTTACCAAATTCATTTATGAGTTACAGAAGTTTTCTGGTGGAATTCTTGGGGTCTTCTAAATAGAGAACCATGTCATCAGCAAATAGGAATAGTTTGAGCTCTTCTTTTCCTATTCATATTCCTCTAATTTCTTGGGTCTGTCTAATTGCTCTGGCTAGAATTTCAAGAACAATGTTGAATAGTAGTGGGGAAAGAGGGCATCCTTGCCTTGTTCCAGTTCTCAGGGGGAATGCTTTCAATTTTTCTCCATTTAGAATGATGTTAGCTGTGGGCTTAGCATAGATAGCCTTTACAATGTTAAGGAATGTCC
>JAJEJO010053068.1:0-63124 GCA_020662805.1 Glaucomys volans | reverse complement strand
CCCGTATGTTGTATCCAGCAATGGGAGAGGTGTATGCACTGTGTGGCTACATTAACATTGCAAGTGGTAGCACTGATTGGGTGATATCATTTTCTCAGGCACTTCTAAAGAGCATATGCTATTCACAAGGGTCTCTGGCACTTTCAGGTCTCTACCTTCAGTACAGTTAGTGTTGAGGACTTATACACAGCTGCCCACAAAAGGAAGTGAAGTCAGGAATCTAAGCAAGTCATCTCCCACTGCCCACTCTTAGGCCCAGGTGTAGCATTCACCTAAATAGCCCAGGGCAGGTAGCAGCAGGAACCATGGTGCTGCTCCTAGCCCTGTCAGTGCGCACACCCATAAGCTGCACTGGGAGCATGATTTATATAAACATGTGTTTTCAGCACCAGTGTTGGCACAAATCGACATGCAGCTCTTCATACCCTAGGTCAGAGAGAACAAGTAACCTGGTGTCATGTCTTGAGGATGACTTCCTTCATTCCCCTCTGTGCCAAAACATCTTCTCTTGTAATCCAGAGTGCCGATAAGGCTTGGGTGCTGGAGTTAAATTGTGTTCGTGAGGCTGCAGTATCTTGCGCTAATGTGATGGAATGTTAGTAGGGTCTCAGAGATGAAGATATGCAAGGGTCTGTGAACCCTAGGACAGCATAAATTTGGACAATAGCTCTGTTCTCAGGATGGTACCCAACATCTGGACTACAGAACCATAGACTCTGGAGTTTGTAGGAAGACAATATGAATTTCTTCTCCAAATCAAAGCTACTGTATAGACTCCAGGTTGTTTCCTGAACTGGGTTGCAAGCCTAGAATGACTGAAACTTTCCAATAACTAGGATTGCTTGCGTCTGCACTGACAGAGTTTGCTGAGACTCTCCTGTTCACTCTTTCGTCAGAAAACAAAGATTCCTTTTAGTTGAGGAACTTGGAAGACGGTTGTCAGGGTACACTGGTCCGCTTTCTATGATGGCTATTCCAGATCACAGAGTTAAAAAAGATTACAGTCTCTCACTTGTTGAGTTCTAGCATTCTCTCATGGCCATACAACTTAAAATGAAGTTGTCTACCTATCACTTGAGTATTTGTAGAAAAAGAAGAACAGAATGACACCAAAAGTAATAGAAGACAGGAAATAATTAAAATCAGAGCTGAAATCAATGAAATAGAAACAAAAGAAACAATTCAAAAGCTTGACAAAACAAAAAGTTGGTTCTTTGAAAAAGTAAACAAAATAGATAAACCCTTAGCCACGCTAACAAAGGAGAGAGAAAACTCAAGTTACTAAAATTCATGATGATAAAAGAAATATCACAACAGATGCCATTGAAACACAAAACATAATTAGAAGCTACTTTGAAAACCTATACTCCAATAAAATAGAAAATCTTGAAGACATGGCCAAATTCCTAGAGACATATGATCCTCCCAAACTGAACCAGGAGGTCATACACAATTTAAACAGATCAATTTCAAGCAATGAAATAGAAGAAGCCATGAAAAGTCTACCAACCAAGAAAAGCCTGGAACCAGATGGTTTCTCAGCTGAGTTCTGCAAAACCTTCAAAGAAGAACTTATACCAATACTCCTAAAAGTATTTCATGAAATAGAAAAGGAGAGAACCTTCCAAATTCATTCTATGAAGCTAGTATCACTCTGATACCAAAACCAGACAAAGACACATCTAGAAAAGAAAATTTTAGGCCAATATCTCTGATGAATACAGATGCTAAAATCCTCAACAAAGTTCTGGCAAATCGCTTACAAAAACATATTAAGAAGATATTGCACTCTGATCAAGTGGGGTTTGTCTCAGGGATGCAAGGTTGGTTCAACATCCAGAAATCAATAAATGTAATTCATCACATCAATAGACTTAAGGTTTAGAATCATATGATTATTTCAATAGGTGCTGAGAAAGCATTTGACAAAATACAACACTCTTTCATGCTCAAAACACTTGAAAAGATAGGGATTGTAGGGGAACATACCTGAACATTGTAAAGGCTATTTATGCTAAGCCCACTGTCAACATCATTCTTAATGGAGAAAGCTGAAAGCATTCCCTTTAAAAACTGGAACAAGACAGAGATGCCCACTGTCACCACTTCTATTCAACATTGTGCTGGAAATGCTAACCAGAGCAATTAGACAGATCACAGAAATTAAAGGTATACGAATAGGAAAAGAGGAACTCAAGCTGTCACTATCTGCTGATGACATGATCCTATATTTAGAGGATCCAAAAAACTCCACCAGGAGACTTTTAGACCTAATTAATGAATTTAGCAAAATAGCAGGATATAAAATAAACACACATAAATCAAATGCATTTATCTACATAAGCGATGACTCATCTGAAAGTGAATTGAGGAAAACAACTCTGTTCAAAATAGCCTCAAATAAAATAAAATAGTTGGGACTCAATCTAAAAAAAGAGGTGAAAAACCTCTACAATAAAAACTACAGAAGATTAAAGAAAGAAATTGAGGAAGACCTTAGAAGATGGAAAGATCTTCCATGTTCTTGGATAGGCAGAATCAATATAATCAAAATGGCCATATTTCCAAAGATGCTATACAAATTTGATGCAATTCCAATAAAAATTCCTATGACATTCCTCACAGAAATAGAAAAAGCAATCATGAAATTCATATGGAAGAACAAAATACCCAGTATAGCCAAAACAATCCTGGGCAGGAAGAATGATGTAGGAGGTATCACAATACCAGCCCTTAAACTCTACTATAGGGCAATAGTTATAAAAACAGCATGTTATTGGCACCAAAATAGACAGATAGACCAATGGTACAGAATAGAAGAGCCAGAGACAAACCCACATTAGTACAGTTATATCATACTAGACAAAGGTGCCAAAAACATACAGTGGAGAAAAAGATAGCCTCTTCAACAAATGGTGCTGGCAAAACTGGAAATCCATATGCAGTAAGATGAAATTAAATCCCTATCTCTCACTCTGTACAAAACTCTAGTCAAAATGGATCAAGGATCTAGGAATTAGACCTGAGACTCTTTGCCAAACAGAAGAAATAGTAGGCCCGAATCTTCTTCATACTGGCTTAGGACCATACTTTCTCAACATGACCACCAGAACACAAGAAATAAAAGGAAGAATCAATAAATGGGACTAAAAAGCTTTTTCTCAGCAAAAGAAACAATCAAGAATGTGAAAAGAGAGCTAACAGAGTGGGAAAAAAATATTTTCTATACACACTTCAGACAAAGCCCTGATCTCCAAAATTTATAAAGAACTTACAAAACTTTACACCAAAAATGCAAAAAGCCCAATCAATAAATGGACTAAGGAACTGGGCAGACACTTCACAGAAGATGATATACAGGTAATTAACAAATATATGAAAAAGTGCTCTCTAGTAATTAGAGAAATGCAAATTAAAAGCACCCTAAAATTTCATCTAACTCCAATTAGAATGGCTACTATCAAGAATACAAGAAATAACAAGTGTTGGCCTGGATGTGGGGAAAAAGACACACTTGTACATTGCTGGTAGAGTTGCAAATTGGTGCAGCCACTCTGGAAAGCAGTATGGAGACTCCACAAAAAACTTGGATTGGATCCACCATTTGACTCAGCTATCCCACTCCTTGGTTTATACGCAAAGGTCTTAAAATCAGCAAAGTATAGGTATGCAACCACATCTATATTCATAGCTGCTCAATTCACAATAGCTAGATTGTGGAACCAACCTAGATGTCCTTCAATTGAAGAATGGGTAAAGAAACTGTGGTATATATACACAATGGAATATTACTCAGCCATAAAAAGGAATAAAACTATGGCATTTGCTGGTAAATGGGTAGAGATGGAGGATATCATGATAAGCGAAACAAGCCAAGCCCATGAAAACCAAAGGCCAAATGTTTTCTCTGATCAATGGATGCTGATATATGATGGGGGGGGTTAGGGTATAGGAAAGAATGGAGGAAGTACGGATGGTGTGGAGGAAAATGGGATGGGAGGGGATGGGGCAGGAAAAATAGTAGACTGAGACAGACAGTATTACCCTATGTATATGAAAGATTATATGAGCTGTGTGAATAAATAATAATAATAATAAAAACAAAAACACAAAATGTAGTTTTAGCTAAAGTCTCAATCTCACTCACCTCATTGCTGAAGTTACTCCACTGAAGAAGCCAGTGCAAGCTCTGTTGCTTTCATGCATCCTGTGCCACCGCGCACTGATGCACCAGTGAATCCACCAGGGAGAGTTTCTCCCTAATTCCCTGATCTTTGGGATTTCTGAATCTTTAGTGGGGACTCAGCAACCTTTTTGTTATGAATATAGGAAATTGATTTGTTTTTTATCAAATGTGATCAAAGGTATTGGGAAGTTTGTCCCATTATTATATATGCCTTAGGAAATTCAGGTCATAGTATCCAGCATGAAGTGTACTTTTCTTTCCTAAAGCAAGATATTTTGTGCTAGCCATCATACAAATCTGAAACAAAGAAAGCAAAGTTTTGAATCATCTATTTCTATCTAGTACTAGCTAACTGAAACCTTTATCTTCACAGAAAAGCATTAGAACATATTTTTCACTCCTAGTGATTTCTCAAGATAGATCTGCGTGCTCCTGCTTTCTACAGAGTCAATCTGATTCAGAATGGCTCTAATTAAAAGGGGCTTACATAGCACACTTCAAGATTCTGGCATTGACATTATTAGAGGTTTCAAATAAGCAAATTCATCACAATCTATATCATTCTATGTATCAATGTAAATGTTTAATTTTTCTAAACAGTTTGGTAAATCACTTGTGAGATTTCTGTTAGTCCTACCCCCACTTACATTATTATATTCCTAAGACATAGGAATGCTGTTCCCAGCACCTTGTGTTAATGAGAATTGAAAGAGCACTACACTTAAGGGAACATAAATCAGGAAAACTCACTTATTTTCAGGTTAAAAACATTTAATATTTGGACAATAGTTGGGTGAATCAATTAAGGGTTTCTATAACATGTAAATTTGTTTAATATAAACATATCCTAACATTCAATTAAATATTTTCAGTGATACATTTTTATAATACCAAAAAAAATCATAGAGCCTTAATATGTTAACCAAACTGTTCTCCCAGAGTTAAATCCATTTTAAGGCTTTATAATTGCATTAATTGATAACTTATATTGGTATGCCTGGACAGTATTATCTAAGTAAGGAAAATATTTGTCAATAGCTATGTTTATGATATATAGTTGTTTCATATTCTTATATGTTAACAGATAAAAACAGATTAGTAAATTATTGAAAGGCTTTATTTAAGTTATTTTGCCATGGTAAATTTGTTAAAGTGATAGAAAATGTTTGGTCAAAATATATTTTCAAGATAAAGATTTCTATTTTTAATTTTTTTCCTGAAAAAGACAAAATTTGCCTATTTTGAATGTGATGGTGTTATTCCTGACAATAATAAGATCATCCAGGCCGATCACATAAAGCCAAAAGAAGCCTTCATTTTTAAATTTTTTTTAGCTGGCCAGCAATGACCGCCCTTACACCTAAAAGCAGTGTGCTGGAGAATCACGCATTAGTTCTTTGTTGCCAGCATTTATAGGGAGGGGAAGGGATTGGGGTGGGCTATAGGGAGGGAATTAGGTTGGGGCCGACTCTGCTGATGGCAATCGAGAATCTTTTTGGGGTGTATAACATTTTCCCCACTGATATTATCCACATTAACAAATCCTTGTTTTAGGAAACTAGTTGGAGTGCAAGTGGGCAGAGAAAATACCATGTTCAGTGGGCATTTCAATGAGGGTTACAGCTAGTACAATGTGGTTAAGGGGATTTTATCAGCCTTAACTTTCGTGGATTGTCCGTCTGTTGGAATGGGTCCTCCGGTTCTGGAGCAGGAGCTGACTTGACATGAGTCCAGGGTATCCATACAGATTTCCTGGCAACCTTAACAGCGATGGGAGTTGTTAGGATTATAGTCCAGGGCCCGGTCCATCAGGGTTCCAAGGCTGAGGATGGATGTTTCTTGATGTATATTAAATCTCCGGGCTGGAAGGAGTATAGGCCCTTTTGTCCCCTTGAATTGGGTGCGTAGGGCTCCCCCAACATTTGACTTAT
This sequence comes from Glaucomys volans, assembly GCA_020662805.1. Classification (NCBI taxonomy): domain Eukaryota; kingdom Metazoa; phylum Chordata; class Mammalia; order Rodentia; family Sciuridae; genus Glaucomys; species Glaucomys volans. The sequence goes on along the minus strand of JAJEJO010053068.1, from coordinate 57,007 downwards.
GTCCTTTTGTAGTTGATGCAACACCTGTAGGAAACTGAGAAGATGATCACTAACCATGGAATAAATTATAGACATGTTTAGTTTAGGTAACAGGGGTGGGGGTAACCCCTTTTTTATAGGGGGTGCAGCATACCCGAAGGAGGGCAAAGGGAAGGAGGTCTACCCATGTTTCGCCAGTATCCAGAAATAATTTAGTTATTGTTTCCTTTAAGGTCCTATTCATCCTTTCTACGTGACCAAGCTTTGAGTCCTATAAGCACAATGTTGTTTCCAATTAATCCCTAAAGCACTGGACAAGGATTGGGTTATTTTTGCTGTGAAGGCAGGGCCATTGTCGAACCCTATGGATAATGGGAGGCCAAATCTGGGAATGATTTCCTGAAGTACCTTTTTTACTGTAATCTGAGCTGTTTCTGTCTTGATAGGAAATGCCTCAGTCCATCCCGAGTACGTATCTACAAAAACAAGCAAATACTTATACCCATATTTGCCAGGTTTTACCTCAGTAAAGACCACTTCCCAATGTTCTCCTGGAGTCAGTCCTCAGTATCTAGGCTCATGAGATGATCATGTGATTCTTTTAGCATTTACCTGAACGCAGGATGGGCACCGTGATATAATGGAACATATCAGGTGCACCAAATGATGGACTGTATTAGGTGCTGCATTCCTGGGAAATAGTATCTTCTGCGGAGTAAATCTGTTAGCTTTGACTCACCCAGATGGGTCCCTTGATGTAAATGATGAATTAGAGTTCGGCCAATGTCCTCTGGCAAGTATAATCTGCCATCTGGCAGAGTAGCCCATCCTTTTGAATCTTTATGTGCCTCAAGTTGTTTAATTTTTATGTTGTCCTGTTCTGAGTAGGGAGGCTCTGAAGGTAGGATGCGCTCAGGGAGAGTTGGGAGAATGGTTAATGGCCCCACTTGTCTTAGGGCAATCTCTTGTGGTTTGGTCTGCAAAATTATTTCCTCGTATTTCTATAGTTTCTCCCTTTGATGGGTCTTGCAATGTATGATAGAGACTCGCTTTGGTAGCCAGATAGCCTCCAGCAAGGCCAGGATCTCTGGTACATTTTTGACAGTCTTTGCTCCTGAGGTTAATAAACCTCTTTCTTTATAAATGACCCCGTGCACATGTGCAATAGCAAGGGCATATTGACTGTCTGTGTAGATGTTAACAGTTTTGTCCCTACTAAATCTTAAGGCATGGGTTAGAGCAATCAATTCTGCTTTCTGGGCTGAGGTTCCATGTCCCAGGGCTTGAGCCCAGATTACCTTATTTATGGTGACCACCGCAGCTTCAGTGTATCTGATGCCATCCACCATGAAGCTGCTGCCTTCTGTGAAGAGTTCTTCTTCAGGATTGTCCCAGGGTGTGTCCTGTAAGACCAGACTGGTCCCTTGGAAACTGTTTAAACTATCTAGAGAGTCATGCATGGACTGGGAGGGATCATCATCAGGGAGCAAAGTGGCAGGGTTTAAAGTTGTAGTAGCTGAAAATTTTATTTGCTGTGGGTCCAGCAATAGAGCCTGGTAGTGGGTTAGTGCTGGTAATCCACTTCTAAGGTAGAGTCTTTAGCATTGTTTCAACCGCGTGGGGGGCAGTGATTGTAAGTTTTTGCCCCAATGTTAGTTTAGTAGCCTCCTTGACCAGTAGGGCAGTAGCAGTGATTGCCCTTAAGCAGTTGAGCCAACCAGTAGTGACAGGATCCAGGCATTTAGACAGATAAGCCACTGGCCTTTTCCATGGTCCTAAAGTTTGGGTTAATGCCCCTTTAGCCTCTTCTTTCTGCCACATACAGATGGACAGTTTTTTTGATATCTGGAAGGGCCAGGGTTGGGGCTTGAATTAGGGCTCTTTTTAGATCTTGGAAGGCTTTTGCTTCCATTTCAGTCAAATTAACTTCTTCCCCTTGCCCCCTGGTTGCCTCATACAAGGGTCAGGTGATTTCAGCAAACCCGGTGATCCATATGCAGCAATACCCTGCAGCTCCCAAGAACTCACAGATTTGTCTCTTAGTGGTGGGAGGAGGGATTTGGAGGACTGCTTGAACCCTCTTTCCTGATAACCACCTTTGTCCTTCATATAATTTATACCCTAGGTAGGTTATCTCTTTAGAACACAGTTGTGCCTTTTTGGCAGATACTCGGTACCCTAGGGCTTGTAGGGCACTTAGTAAATCCCTAGTAGCCTCCTTATACTCAGAGTAGGTCCTTGCAGCCAGACATAGGTCATCTACATAGTGGAGCAAGGTAACTTCTGGGTGTTCCTGCTTGTAACTTTGCAGATCTTGATCAAGGGCCTCATCAAACAAAGTAGGGGAGTTTTTAAACCCCTGTGGCAATCTTGTCCAGGTCAATTGTCCTGAGTACCCACTCTTTGGATCAGTCCATTCAAAATAAAAAAATGGGCTGACTTACCACTACCAATGGAAAACTGAAGAAGGCATCTTTTGGGTCCAGCACCATGTAGACTTGGTACTGTGGAGATAATAGGCTCAACAGAGTATCAGGATTGGGTACCGTGGGGTGGAGTGTTTCTACCCTTCTGTTAACTTCTCTTAAATCCTGCACTGGACAGTAGTCATCTGTTTCAGGTTTTTGAACTGGCAGGAGTGGACTGTTTCAGGTCGATTTACAGGGTATTAGGGTCCCTTCTACTCTTAACCTATTAATGTGTGGGGCAATACCCAGCTGGGCCCTTCAGCTGATAGGGTATTGTTTCACCCTAATTGGAGTTGCATTGCTGTTCAGCTGGACAATGATGGGAAGCTGGTGTGCAGCCAGTACAGGAGGGTTGGATTCAGCCCATACCTTGGGGAATTCTATAAAGAAGGAGTTTAATAAAGTCTCTCTAGTATCACAATTATCAAAACAGTTAGAGTCCTTTTGTAGGCCTTTAGGCAAGCTTTCATCTGAGATTAATTGATATTCTTCCCCTAATGGGCAGGTCAACAAGATATGGGTAGGGGAACCAAACTGCAGATGGGCTGAGTCTGAGCAAAAAGATATGGTGGCTTGTAGTTTATGTAATAAGTCTCTTCCCAATAAGGGGTATGAACAGTCCGGCATCACCAAGAAAGAGTGAGTAATGGTTCCCCTACCTAAATCAGTAATTCTTACCCTTGTCCAAGAACAGTGTTGAGTCTCTCCTGTGGCCCCTTGGATGGGTACTTTAGGCTTTGGCAGAGGTTCCTCAGCCTTACATATGCAACACTGAATATGTGGCTCCAGTATCCACTAGGAACCTCACAGGTTTGCCGCCCTTGAAAAGTTACCAAAGGCTCTTGGGGGCTTATCTGAATACAGCCTCAACCTCATCAATCCTCCTCTTCTAATTGTAAAACTTTTTCTGGTTTTCACCTGTTTTGTCTCTGGTTTTTAGTTTTATGAGGACATTCATTTTTCCAGTGTCCTTTTTCTTTGCAGTAATCACATTGGTCTTTCTGTAGTTTCCAGCTTCTAGGGGACTCAACCCCTCTCCAGTGAGAGGTTGAGTCATGTTCTGGTGGCAGACAATAAGACTTTAGTCAATTTTTTAGTTTGTCTCTCCTCGGGAGGGTCTCTATTTTTATAGACCCGCTGGGCTATTTCTACCAGCTCAGGCAGTACCTTTCCTTCAAACCCTTCTAACTTTTGTAACTTTTTTCTGATATCAGGGTCCTACTGGGTTACAAACACTCTATTAATAGCTCTCCTATTTTCAAGGGTCTCTGGAATTATGGGGGTTTATAAGCAGTACACCTGCAGGAGGTGCTCCAGGAACATGCTGGGGCTCTCATTTGGGCCTTGTATAGTCTCGCTCACCTTTGACAGGTTAGTGGGCCTTTGGGCAGCAGCTCACACTCCCCTCAGCAGAGTCTGGCGAAAACAATCTACAGCCTCCTTACCTTCATCATTTTTAGGATCCCAGTTGGAGTGGGAGGAGGGAAAAACCCTTTCTAGGCGGACAGGATCATTGGTGGGCAGTCCATCTGGCCCTAGAATGGATTTTCAGGCTTCCCTCTGAATGCATTCCCTTTCTTCTGAGGTGAACAAGGTCTTCAGTAGCTGTTGGCAGTCATCCCAGGTGGGTTGATAGGTGAAAAAAAACAGACTCTAAAAGGGATATGAGTCCTTGTGGTTCATCAGAGAAAGATGGGTTCTGGTTTTTCCAATTATATAAATCACTGGGAGTGAAAGGTACATATACCATGAAATGGCCCTGTCGGGAGGGGGTTAGTCTCAGAGGAAGAATAGGGGCTGGGATTGAGCCTGCATAGGGAGTTCCGGTCCTGCTATGGGGAAGGGAAGGATGGGAAGGATGGTCTGGGTGAAGGGGGGGTGTTGAAGGGACTGGCGGAGGGGTATGGTAGGGTGGAGGGCTAGGGAGACAAGGATCTTCCTCCTCTGGGATGTCTAGCACAAGGGGTCTCTGGAGTTTTTCATCTGGTCTGACCTTTGTCATCAAAACATTGTGGCATCTCCTAGTTCCCAAACTAGAGGAAGCGGAATCTGAAAGGTAATGCTTAAGCCATTTCGGCTTATCAGTTAGTATGTCAATCCAAGTTCCAATGTAGGGTACCTGGTCAGAATAACCTGGCTGCCTAAAGATGACCTCTTGCACCCTGAGGGCAGTAGGAAGGTCAGTTGTTCCCCGAGAAGGCCAACCGAGGTTGAAAGTGAGCCACTCCAATTCACAAATTTTTTTTAAGTTAAATCCATTAACAGAGGCTCCATAGTCAGTGGCACATTCTTCGAAGTCCTGAAAATTATCTAAAAAACAAGTTAGAACAGTGGGGCATGTGGTTGACTGATTTTGTTCCATAGTAGAATGTCCTGAAGAGACATGTGACCTAAAAAGCAAAGTGCAAACACAAATGTCCACAAACCAGAGTAACAAGACAAATACAGAAAGATGGACAATGACTAGGTTAGGCCCCATGGGGAGGCCTATCAGATTAGGCCATATTGTGGAGGTTTAGTGGATTAGGCCTCACGCGGCGGCCACACAGAGGCTTAGCGGACCAGGTCTCCTGCGACTGGATCCCACAGAGGAGGTTCATCAGACTGGACCCCCAGCGAGATCCACCAGACTAGCCCTCACGAGGGGGGCTACTAGGGGACAGGAGCAATGTTTCACCCTGACCTGGAGCTGGTGTGAGCAACTGCGTCCAGTCTGACCAAGTCCCCCAGAAACAGATAGCTGACTCACCAAAACAGACAGGATACCAGGTGGCTTCATCCAGAAGGGCATCCTGAAGATGGGCTGGGGTCCCCCCAAGAGTGAGGCTGAGGCACATCTCTCAGGAGCTCCCCTCTATTCAGGGTGGGGGCTCCCAGGCAACCATCACAGGACGTCAATTTAGGCGTGAGGGCTTGGAGAAATCAAATCTCACTGTGGCCTCCAAATGTTATACCCAACGAAAATCAGATCATCCAGGCCGATCACGTAAAGCCAAAAGAAACCTTCATTTTTAATTTTTTTAGCTGGCCAGCTACGATCGCCCTTATACCTAAAAGCTGTGTGCCAGGCGCATTCGTTCTTTATTGCCAGCATTTATAGGGTGGGGATTAGGGATTGGGGCTGACTCTCTCTCCTGATGGCACTTGAGACTCTTTTTGGGGTGTATAACCATAGTTAATACAAATGGTTGATGCTGTGCTAGATAAAACAGTGACACAGAAACAAACATGGACACATTAGAATAAATGTTTGTTTCTTGATGGAATCATATAAGAAATTAAAAAGAAAGTAAATTGAGTTATGTAGTACATAGGAGCATTTAAAAATTTAATATATAGTGCTATATCTAATTATATCTTAAAAGAAAAGCCATTGTGTCATTTTATACATTTATATATTCATGTATTTATAAATATTTATATATGTACAAAAATGGTATAGTAGATTAATGGGCAGATTTATCAAGTATAAAGTAAAAATAAAAATGAATGCTTAAAGAAATGGAATTATATTTGCATGGATTTATGATGCTAAAAAATATTCAACTTGAAAGAAATTGTAAAAGCTGTTAAGTACTTTTGCTCAATTTTGGCTCAATATTAATGGACTTATCATATAAATAAAAATATATAAATATTTTACTATGGCTTTTAGTAAGTATGATTATATGAGATTACAAATTTAAGTAACTATTAAAACAATTACTTGATTTTCTACAATTAAATATGAAATCATTCATAAAAATCTTTGTATAGCATTCTTTGTTTTTGTATTAATATTTGGCATTCTATGAAAGAAACTGAACCTAATCCAACTTTTTCCAGACAAAGGGAAAATATTAAAGCAATCGTAAAAAAAAGACTGTGAAATAAATCAAGGATAATGAACTAAAGAAAATTTACTATTATGAGATCAAAAATTTATAGCAAACACTACATATTTTTTGTTAGCCTTTTCTTAGAATTTCATAAATAATAAATTCTTTGATACCAAACTTTAAAAATTAGAAAATCTCAATACAAGAAAACATCTCTATCCAAGATTTTTCTTCATTTTTAATGGATTATATTTCAATTTTTAAATATAATAATACAGATAAATACACATGTATGCAGATAAAACCCTGGTTTTACAACAAGTCTAGCTTATGATAAGGATCCAGTAAAATGTACTAGAGTAATATTAAATAATAATTTTGATGTTAGTGTTATTTGTTAAAAAGTCATTCCACTTTTATTCTCATAGACCCTGCAGAATTTTATGAATTTCATTTCTGAATATTTAATGCTTCTTCTACTATGAAAGGTATAATTTTACTATTTTGTTTTTCAAATAGTTATTATTTGGCTATTGATTTTGGTATGTTTTCATAATACTAAGTTTCTTCTGCTGTTATTGTTGTGCTAAGTAGCATAGGATGACTATGTTTGAAGAAAATAGGTATTATTTGTTTTTCTGTTCTGTGTTTAACTCTTCCTTCCTACAAATTAAATAATAATACATATAGCAATTATTTCTTTCTACCACTGAGTTTAGCAATGATAACTGACATTCATAGAATACTCACAAAGATAATTTTAATGTTCTCTTAGTTTAAGCTACATTTTCTTTTCTGACTCTAAACCTCCTGACTTCCCTTTTCCACAGCATTTACTTTAGAAATTTTGAATTATAGATTATTTCTCTGCCCTATTGAAATGCAAATCTCTCAGTCTCTTGTCAGTTTCCTGCCCAGAGAATTTATTTCTTGTGGACCTGGCAACTGTCCTTTAAACATATCAAGGCAGGTAACATCCCTCTCTCAATTTCTGTGAATGTGCGGGAGCCTGACTTCCCAATGCAAAAATTAGCAAGCCGATCACAGTCTTCCCTGTTACAGTGGTCTTGGAAAAATGTTTTCTTGCTTGTTTAAATCTGTCGACAATACTTACTGTTCCAAGCAATTTAATAAAGTGTTTTTAAGCATTATCTCATTTAGTCCATAAATAATCTTTGAGGGATCATTCTAATTTTTATTTCAAGAATAAGCAAACACAAACTTAAAATTTTTAAGTAACTCACCTAATTACATAAGATGGGACTTGAATACGTTTTTTAAATATTAGTACTGGAGGTATTGTTTTGTTTTCAACTCTCCAGTTCAAACACAGGAACTGTACAAGAATTTTTGATATATTAGAATGTTAGTCCTCCATCCAAAAAAAAAATAAAAGAAGAATGTTGGGCCTCTGACACCCAGGCATATTGATATAGACAGAAAAATCTCTATGTGGAATTTTTCCTGGTTGAATAATCTCTAATTAAACACTGGAAGTCAAGAAACAAAATGATGATTATAACAATGTCTAAGTTCTGGCTTTGCCAATTGGAGTCTGATTTATGGGGAGACATACTCTTTGACTAATGTTTTAGTCAACATTTTACTGATGCAGTTAAACAACCCAACCAGAACAATTATAGAGGAGGAAAATTTCATTTGGAGGTTCACAGTTTCAGAGGTCTTAGTCCTGAGAAGACCAGCTCCATTCCTTGGAGCTCCAGGTGAGGCAGAACATCATGGGGGAAGAATGTGGCAGAGAGAAGCAGCTCACTTGACGATCAGGAAATAAGAAGAGAGAGGTCACTACTTGCCAGATACAAATATACCCCAATGCCATGCCCTTCAAATGCCCACCTCCTCCAGCCATACCCTACTGCATCAGTTACCACTCGGTTAATCCCTTTTAAGGGATTAAATCACTGATTGGGTTAAATCTCTCAGAACCCAAACATTTGTCCTCTAAATCTTCTTGCATTGTCTCACACATGAACTTTTGGCGGACACCTCACATCCAAACCATAACAGGTAAGGATATTTAAGATATCTGAGTTATAATGGATTAAGGGGATCATCAAAATTAATATCAAGATGGCCAAAGATATATCTATTGGTGAGAAAGATTAATAATCTGAGTCATCATGTAAAAAGAAATAGATCAAGCAGCAAAAAGATAATACAGATTTTTAAAAAAGAAGGTGTTGAAGGAAAGTAGTGAGTTTATAATATAATCTGTAATAGTGAACAAGATGGGAAGTTCTTCCTCACACCATGAGTCAGTAGTTTGAGAAAAGGAATTAACTTTATTATCAAGAGCTATGTTAAAATGATTTTTGGAGAGTTATAGGAAAAATCCAAAAATATGAACATTTTTTATAATACTAGAAAAATATGTCTCTAGAAATAAGTGCATGAAATTAGCTAAGGGATAGTTAGGTAGAAGACGTAATAATAGGAAAGAAACTACCAATTCAGAAAGATTGGGTATGGAATATTAAGTTTTGGTAAGAATAAAGGGGGAAAGAGACTGGAGTCATATTTTATTCCTAATGGAGACTGTTTCCATCCACAAAGAACATTTTAGTAACTCATCTATTTTCACCATTCTCGTGTCATTGTATGTGGTCAATGTCTATTAAGAAACTCCTCCTCATGATATCACCATCTTAGCAATGTCTTTTCCCTATGCTTTAACAGACATATTCACGTTTAAAGTTTTCTAAATTTCCTAATTTTCTAAGAATGATCTTATTAACATATGCTAATAAAACAAAATCACATATAATCTAATTTTCACAAACTTGAGCAAGTGTAATTAAAACACCTTTGTATAAAACTGTGTAAAATAACAATTTAAAACTGTAAAATTTTAGAAAACAAAAAGTAATAAGGAAGAATAATATAAAGGTTATCTGTAACACCAACACTCTGAAACAAAAATAATGGCTGTAAAATTCTAACAATAAATAGAAAATGAGAGTTTAGATCTTTAAGAGGTATATCTTAAATAAGATTACTAAGAAGTAACATTGCAGGTATTCTAAAATGGATCATTGACCAGAAATTTAAAGTATTTTCAACTTTATTATTGCTGAATATTTAACTGTACCTATTTTTATATTGTTAATAATGTAAAAATTCCATTCTAGTAGAACTATTGTAGCATAGATATCTTGTAGCAATTTAATGTGCATAAAAATCACCTGGGGATTAAAATAGGTATTCTGATTCAGCAGAGGTTGGGTCTGAGAGTCTGCATCCCTAAAAGGCACAACAATGATACAGACATCACTGGTTTTCTAATAGCACTCTGAGTAGCAAATTGCAACGTGTCCATAATTATTTGCCTTTAGCTAATATTGTAAAGTGAAACTGAGATGAACTATGTGAAAAATTGTTTTTTAACTTAAGACCCAACTACACTGAAGGAAGGGTTTATTATCTATTGCTGACTCCAGATTGCAATAGTGTGTAAGATGGCCTAACCCAGTCACAGCATTGAGTGTATTCAGAGTGGCTGTGGGGTGGTGATGGTAGAACCTGCCTTTGATTGTAATTTGTAAAATTTACTTATTATTCAATACCTCAAAAGGCAAAGCTTGTATCCAAAACTTTGTGTGTAATTGATAATTTTTCTTCCTTTTGATAATTCTCATATATTGTCTTTGTTTATTTTCACACATACTTCCAGTCCTCTCTCTCAGTGTCTTAATTTTTATGTGTGAAAACATATGGATTTCATCCATGGAAATTAATTAAAATGATTAACACAAAATAATGGTTCGAAAAGATTAGCTTTTCTTACTGTTGTTATTAATTAGAGCTATTTTGAGAAAAATTAATAAAATTTACATATAATTCTATCATACTGAAACACTAATTATGTTTATTTTTCCATGTTCCTGTCTGATTCCTTCCTTTGGTGCTCATAAAAAACAATTATGAAGAAACTAAGTTGCAAAATTAGGTAGAAAGCTGGAAGTCTTTAACACCACTTACTATGAGTTCCTTAAAATATAATTTCCTTTATTAATTTTTGAAAGGAATAGTGGGAGTGCCAAGATGAAGAGAGATTCAATATTGAAATTTTAAAAAAGTAAACGGCTTCACTATACTTAGAAAAAACATCCATAGTGATTTCATCTCATAGTCACTATTGAATTCTAACTAGGGAAATTTGTAAAATCCCTACCATAGAAAACAATCAGAGTTATTTATAGACTAGTATTTCATACTACTTTTTTTAAGACAAAAATGTTCAGAACAAGATGTGTTAGAGTAGAAATATATTGCACTCTATAATAACAAGAACAAAAAGAATGAAGGGAACATACATGTAGTTAATACTTTCCTTTTTAGACCTGAAAATTAAGAATATTTTGAAAAAATAAATTACATCAGAAGGAAATGCTATTTTTTTTCCTGCCAATTTGCCCTTAATTTTTTAGGACATGGTAACTTACAATAAATTTTCTTAAAGCATCTGAGTAGAATCAGTATTCTCACATTGTTCTTCAGTACTTCATTATAAACTTGTTAGTTTAAAAATTGATTTTTTAAAGTTACCACAATATCAGTTGTTAGTAATTTGTATATTATCCCTCTCAATGTAGATTAACAAATTTTCATGGTACATTAAAATCTTAAGTGAATTTTTTTTATTTCAAAAAACAAAAATAAGAAATCTGAGATTGAAGCAGAAAATTAATGATAACTTGGGATTTTAAAGAAATTTAATGCATTATATCATCACCTTTATATTTAAATGTAAGATATAGGCAGCAATAGTTTTCTGATTCTAAAGAGTTCCTGTGAGAATTGAGCTTTAGTAACATAAAGCAATTTGCACGTAGAGCAGGGTATGTGAATGCAGGCTAACTCATGTTACCTGTTGTTATGATGGGTGAAGTATCAAACAGTTCAGTTATGCTTTTTATGAGAAAAAAATAGTTGGACACAACTTAATTAAGCAGGGATTTTAAAAAGTAATTAATGATTTAGTAAAATTAGATTACTTCCTGAATCAAAATATCAACATTCCCATTAAAATGGTGGCATTACATTTGCAAATGGAGATAGTTTGAGTTCTTTTTCTATTCATCCCTTCAATTTCTTTCTTTGGCCTAATTGTTCTTGTTTCAAGGACTATGTTGAATAAAAGTGGTGAAACCAGGGCATCCTTGTCTTGTTCCAGGTTTTGGAGGGAATGTTTAAAGTTTTTTCTCTGTTTACAATGTTGATGGCCTTGAGGTTCAATGTATATAGCTTTTACAATGTTGAGGTATATTCCTACTATCCCTAGAATTTCTATTGTCTTAATCATGATCAAATGCTGTATTGTGTCAAATGTTTTCCCTGCATCTATTGAGATAATCGTGTGATTCTTGTCTTTAAGACTATTTATGTGTGAATTATTTCGTTTATTGGTTTCTATATGTTTCTATATGTTGAACCCATCTTGTATCCCATTTTTAAATGTGTTTTTACATGCAATTTGCCAGTATTTTATTAAGAATTTTTGTGTCTATATTCATCATGGGTATTGGTCTGAAGTTTTCTTTCCTTGATGTGTCTTTGGTTTTAGTGTCAGGGTGGCATGATCCTGTATTTTGAAGACTCAGAAAACTCCACCAGAAAACTCCTAAAACTCATAAATGAATTCTTCAAAATAAAGTAGCAGAATACAAAATTAATACCCATTAGTGAATTGCATCCCTATACACTAATGATGAATCAGTGAAAGAGAAATTAGGAGAAGTATGGCATGCAAAATACTCTCAAAAATGCTTGAGAATAAATCTAACAAAAGAGGTAAAAGACATCTAAAAAGAAACTATAGAACACCAAAGAAAGAAATTGAAGATGACCTTATGTTATGGTTTAGATGTGAAATATCCTCCAGAAGATCATGTGTGAGACAATGCAAGAAGGTTTAGAGGAGAAATGATTGGGTTATGAGAGTCTTAACTCAATCAATGAATGGATTCTCTGATGGGATTAATTGGGTGGTGACTGAAGACAGGTTGGGTGTGGCTGGAGAAGGTGAGTCATTGGGGACATACTTTGGGGTATATGTTTGGTATCTGGTGAGTGGAGTCTCTCTGCTTCCTGATCATCATGCACCACCACATTCTTCTGCCTCACCTTGAGGAAGGAGAAATGGAGCCTCTTGTCTATGGACTGAGACCTTTGAAATCATGATTCCTCAAATAAACTTTTCCTCCTTTACACTTGTTCTGGCTGGGTCTTTTAGTCCAAGCAGTGAAGAAGGTGATTAAAACATCTTAGAAGATGGGAAGATCTCCCCTGTTCTTGGACAGGCAGAATTAATATCGTCAAGATGGCCATACTACCAAAAGCACTATACAGATGAATGCAATTCTTATTAAAATTCCAATGACATTTTTCATAGAAATAGAAAAAGCAGTCAGGAAATCTATCTGGAACAATAAGAGGCCCAGAATAGCCAAAGCAATCCTTAGCAGGAAAAGTGAAGGTGTCAGGAGCCATCAGGTGAATCACTGTCTGTCCCATAGCAGAAGCGTGCCTGCATTGGTAACTTCCGGTGCAAAGGCTGCAGGTTAAGGCTGCCTAGTTGCTATGGTGAAGCCCTGAACAAAGGAGGTTATGTGCAGGGCATGGCACTATCAGTCTTGACCCTGAATTCAGACACCAGCTGCTGGGGATAGAGAATTATGGGCACAAAAAGATTGTTATAGTTGGCTGCCCAGAACTTCATTCTTCACCCTGCTTCCTTTAAAGAAACTTTCTCACAAAAAAAAACCCCTTTTGATGTTAAAACCTATATAATAAATATGCCAAGAGAGCTCTGGGTAATTAATCTTCATCAGAGAGTAATGTCCCACCTGCTCTCAGCTTTCTCTTCCTGTGTCTTTGTCTTTTCTAATACCCCATCACCCTTCTCCAGTTTCTGAATTAATGACTGTGCTGGTCATAGCAAGCAGGTATCACAGTGCCATACCTTAAGTTATAGTACAAATCAAACAGCATGGTAGCAGAAACAGGCATGAAGACCAATGAAACAGATATGAAGACCACAGAGTCAAATCCACATAAGTAGTTATCTCAAACTACATACATTGAAGAAAAGATAGTCTCTTCAACAAATGGTGCTAGGAAAACTGAAATCCATATGTAGTAGAATGAAATTGTATCTCTATCTCTCACCCTACACAAAACTCAACTCAAAGTAGATTAAGGATTTAGGCATTAGACCAAAGACTATGTGCCTACTAGAAGAAAAAGTAGGCCCAACTCTCCACCAGTCCACTTAGAAACAAACTCCTCAATAAGACTCCGAAAGCACAAGAAATAAAATCAAGAATCAATAAATGAGATGATATCAAACTAAAAAGCTTCTGCACAGCAAAGGAAATAATCAAGAACATGAAGAGAGAGAGCCTTCAGCATGGGAGAAAATCTTTACCACTTGCTCCTCAGATAAGGTATTAATTTGCAAAATACACCAAAAAAAAAACAAATAACCCAATCAATAAATGGGAGAAGGAACTAAACAGACACTTCTCAAAAGAAGAAATAAAGTCAACAAATATATGAAAAAATGTTCAGAATCTCTAGCAATAAAAGAAATGCAAATTTAAACTTTATGGTCTAATTCCTAGGTCCTTATAAAAGCAGGTATCAATAGTTGAATACTAAAAAACTAAAAAGCTTTTCTCAGCAAAAGAAACAATCAACAATGTGAAGAGAGAGCCTTCAGAGTGGGAGAAAATCTTTGCTACACACACTTCAGATAGAGCACTAATTTCCAGAATCTACAAAGTACTCAAAAAATCTTTACACCAAGAATACTAATAACCCAATCAGTAAATGGGCCAAAGAAATGAACAGACACTTTACAGAGGAAGATCTACAAGCAATCAACAGATAGGTGAAAAAATGTTCAACATTCCTAATAATAAGAGAAATGCAAATCAAAATCACCTTAAGATTTCATCTCACCCCAATTAGAATGTCTTTTATTAAGAATACAGGCAACAACAGGTGTTGGCGAGGATGTGGGGAAAGGGTACACTCATACTTTGCTGGTGGAATTGCAAGTTAGTGCAGCCACTCTGGAAAGCAGTGTGGAGATTCCTTAGAAAACTTGGAATGGATCCACCATTTGACCCAGCTATCCCACTCCTTGGCCTATACCGAAAGGACTTAAAATCAGATTACTACAGTGATGCAGCCACATCAATGTTCATAGCTGCTCAATTCATAATAGCTAGATTGTGGAACCAACTTAGATGCCCTTCAATAGATGAATGGATAAAGAAACTGTGGTGTATATACACAATGGAATATTACTCAGCCATAAAGAAGAATAAAATTATGGCATTTGCAGGTAAATGGATGATGTTGGAGACTGTCATGCTAAGTTAGATTAGCCAATCCCCAAAATCCAAAGGCCGAATGGTCTCTCTAAGTGAGTGATGATACATAAAACAGGGTGGAAGGGAGGCAAGAATGAAGGAAGGATAGATTGCATAGAGGGAAGGGAGGGGTGGGGTCCGGTGAGGGGGTAAGAATAATACAGAGACAGACATCATGGCCCTGTGTACATGTATGAATGCACAGATGGTGTGACTCTACTTTGTGTACAGCCAGAGAAACAGTAGCTGTACTCTATTTGTGTACAATGAATCAAAATCTAATAAAAAAAAAAGAAACTATAGAAATAATAAAACAAAAAAAAAACCTATATGGATTTCACTTCATTCCAGTCCGAATGACAGTTATCAAGAATACAAGTAACAATAAATGTTGGAGAGGATGTGGGGAAAATGGTAGACTCACATATTGCTGGTGGTACTGCAAATTGATGCAACCACTCTGGAAAGCAGTATGGAGAATAGCCAGGTAGAATCTTAAACTACAGTAATGCAGAAATATCTTCAAAGATGGAAGTCAAAGAGGAATTAGCCGAAGCTTAGAAAAGCAACCTAATCACGTCATGCTCCATGGTAGTGGAGAGGGGGGGAAGGAGTTGCACATCAATAATGTAGGGTTATAACCAACAGGATGTTGTATAAAGTTTGAGTGTAATTCACAAAAGATAAAGTTAAAAATGAAGACAAAATTTCTTGATTTTTTCTGGGATTGGGTGGATGGGATAGGGAAAAACCAAGTAGCATTAAAGTAAATAAAAGTAATAAGAAAGAAAGGATTAGAAGGAAATACAAAATTTTAGTTTAAATCTTCAAATCTTAGTGTTCAATTCTGAGTTAAATTATAGGATCTACAATCTGGAAATGTATGACAGAACTCAGGATTTGAAACATGAATTGGATGGTGATATAAACCTGATATAATCTTTTAACCATTAGTGGGATCATTTTGAAATTATGATACAGAAGTTTAAATAAGAGCAAAGGGTTTTTAAACTACTCCTTAAATCTGCATTGCTTCTCAATTCTTAGGAACACTCAGTGGAAAGTAGCTGCATCAGACAAAGGACACTGCTATAGAAATTCTGTTATTCTACTATAGCACTGCTAAAGAAATTCTACCTAATTTAAATGTTTTCAAGAAATCAATACACAACTGAAGAGTATGGCTTGAATAAATGTAAAGGAATAATTTACCAGGCTTGTTTTTAAAGCCCATTTGATAAATACATGACACTGTCACAGAAATACCTTCCAATGCCCTCCGTGTCATACAACCTAACAATTTTTCATATGGTGGATGTGTTTTGTTAACATCATACCTGGCTTCCTTGGGTTTTCCTCTGAGAATCCAGGCAATATCAACAGTCACAACAGACACAATAAAGACCGACAGGGAATAATTAACAACTCTAAACATATGGGATTTCAAAAAGCTAAAGAAAGGGTAAAAGAAAATAAAAGCTATACCACATGTTGTTCGGTCTTTCAAGTTAATCTTTATGTTGAATCATTCTGTAAAAAAGCTGCTTTCAAGATCAGCTCTGGCTCCTGTGGAAGTAGAGTATTCAGTAAGAATTTCAAAAATGACAGTGTTTGTGCTAACAAAAGAGCCAACAAATACACATCAATGCCTGTTATGTATGGAGAACTGTTTAAGACTGATGTCTCAGTGATGATCAAATTGGACTTGGTGTCAACTCTCAGGGTGACTGTCTTGGAAAGACAAAGAAATTAAATACATAAAAAGAAAAAACATTTGTTAGAAATTGTCTTTTTAAGGAAACAAAACTTCATGGACATAGCAGTGTCTCGTATTCTGTAGGATGATATTTGAACTGAAAACTAACCTTGAGTAGGAGAATCAGCAGGCCAGTGTAAAATAGGAAGAGAAGAATTTGAGCAAGAACAATTTATAGAAGGGTCATACTTTGTTAAATCTGAAAAACTGATGGTAGGCTGCAGGTAGACATATGAAGAGAAAAATATGATGAAAGAAGGACAGAGAGAAGGAGAGGAGTGAGGGGGAGAGGGAGAACAGTGGCCAAGAATGCAGGATCAAAATCTTTCAGAACCATGCTGGGTTCTATAATCCTAGCAGGCCTGTAATCCCCGTGGCTCCAGAGGCTGAGGCCAGAGGATCATGAGTTCAAAGTCAGTCTCAGCAAAAGTGAGGCACTAAGCATCTCAGTGAGACCCTGTCTCTAAATGAAATACACAATAGGGCTGGGGATGTGACTCAGTAGTGGAGTGCCCCTGGGTTCAATCCGTGGTACCAAAAGCAAAACAAAACAAAACAAAAAAACAAAAAATCATTCAGGACCATGGTAACAAGTTTAAATTTTGTGATTAATCTGAATTTTCTCTTCCACTTATTATGTAGAAAGCTAAAAAAGTTGTCCCTAAAATAACAACAAAAAAAGATTGAATACAAAAATTTAATTTCTTTGAGCTGAGAATACTGAGAATACAATGTCTGATAGGCCCTGCAAAGAGAGTTTGAATATGTCAACTGATGGAATTTTTCAGAGTATTCTAGAAGAAAAGGATAAGCAAATAGGATGAAATCAGCTGAAATATTAAGATATAATGAGCTGTTGGGGGTTAAGGATGGGCTAATGTGCCATTTGAGATATCACAGGAAGATTTTTGCATTATCTCATGGTCTCTTTTCCATGTGATGCCACTGTATGCTTACATGAAAAACAGAGTTCATGGAGAAAGAAATAGAGTACTCCTCAAAGACATATTTTAGCTATGTTGTTTGGAAGTAAGAAGATATTTTTGAGAGTAACATGTAATGTCAGCCATAGAAACTTCATAGTATGAATTAATGGAAATAGTCACTTAATAATGAAGTTATCATTCATTTTCTCATCTAATTGTATCAATCACCAAATGTTATCTTTCATCAACCATTTTCCAAAAGACAACCAAATTTTATTATTTGAATAAATAATTTTTGAGTAATTTCCCCCAAATCCCTTTTCAAAAGGAATTAAGATTTTAAAAATCCATATTCCCTCCATTCTCCCCATCAATCCCTAAACTATTTATATGTATATACCCAAGAATTTTTATATCATGAAAAGATAAGTAAAAAAAAAACAGTAAAAAATCTTCTAGCTAAGATGATATAGGCAATGATATTTAAAGTGTACCAGTTGTTATCCACACTTATGATACACTGAAATACCAACAGGAAAATTTTGTACATAGTGAAAAACTTTATAGCAATTTGAAAGCACTTTTTATAAAACTAAAAATAATCAAGGTATGTAAAAGAAAAAACTAATATTTCTGTGTTACATGAAGACCACAGAAACAATAAATCATCCAGATGACAGAATATAATTTTTAAATAATGTTTTCTTTGTAAATAAATATACACAGTTAATGTAATCCCAAGCATTACAATAAAAATAGTATGGCCTAGCAGTCACATTTTTACCTAAATTATAGGAAATCTTAACAAAAATGTTTTTGTGTTTGTGTGAGTATGTGTGTGTGCATGCACTATTGTAATATATCACAGTGGCTTATTAAAGAAATAACAAAATATATTATCCCAATATTTTGCATTGCATTGAATAACTGACAGATATTTAAATGATTGAATAAATATAGAATATGTATGATATTCTGTATGTACATAAGATAAAAAGGATGCTTAATTAAAAGTCATTAATTATATCAATCAAACTAGTAGAGATTAGGTTGTCTGTAAAAGGGAAAGTAAAATTGTACATGACCAAGTGAGAGAAATTTGACATTTTAATTTATGCAGCTGGAATTGTTTAAACAAGCATGTATCAGCTTTGAAATTAGAAACAACATTTTTGGAAGAAGACAGATAATGTCAACTCGTCTCGTGCAGCTATTTGAGGAGTTCTTTTTTAGGTTTCTCTAAACTTATCTTATGAATAAGAAGTCATAACAACTTAAAACTTATGGCTATAATTTTTTGACAATAAATATAAAGAATTAGATAGATTTATTTATTTGGTAAATGGAAAAAAAATTTAAAAAAAGCAAACCTAGCACATTAAACGTCGTTTTTCCGCTTTGCCTTTTGTAATCGGTTCCAGGTCAGCGAAGCATGGAGACCTATCATCTCAAGTTTTATCAGTCCTATAGATTACCTAGAAGATGTTCCAGAATTAAAATTAGGGAGAACATGAAAGAGGTCTTGTTAAGCAGTTCAGATCTTTTTGTACCCTCAATGTAATATCTGGACTCACAGCAGGATGAGAAACAGAGCTGTATATTAGGAAGTTTTTGCTCTCTAAAGTCATCAGTACTTCAATTTACTGCAGCACTTCTTTCCTAATGCAAATTTTCAATCTGTCTGTGCACTACAGTGAAAATGTAAACTGAGGCCAGGAGGAGGAAATCATCTTCATCATCATCATCATCATCCTGCAAAAATAAGAATTTTTCCTATAAGAAACAAATAATTAATGTGATGGTTAGCTGGCCAAATTATGTGGTTTACAATATTGATCAATTATTATTTAAATAATGGATTCTGAAAAAGGACAAGTTAAATTATATTCTTTAATGGATAGTTTTACTCCTTCATTCAGTGCATTACTGTATAATGTACTATGTAAGCTTTGGGGCCAACCAAAACCACATTCCCCAAAAGTATATTTTCCTCAAGGCTAATGTTTTCTGTGTTGGGGTTACTATACTTAAACAGATCAATATCTTCCCACCAATGTGATGACATCAGGAACGAACTTGTGTCCCAGATTCCGTTCTGGGTTCTGAGACTATAGAAGGAATTAGATAATTTGCTTTGGTTATTGATCTGAAATGTTTTTAAATTTCACTTGAGACTTTCTTTTTTTGGTACCAGGGATTTCACCCAGAGGCACTTTACTAGTGAGCTACATCCCCAACCATTTTATATTTTATTTTAGGAAAAGGGTCTTGCTAAGTTTCTTAGGGCCTCACTAAGTTGCTAAGGCTAGTCTTGAACTTGTGATCTTCCTACCTCCTGAATTGCTGGGATTACAGGCCGACTCCACCATGCCCAGATCACTTGAGACTTCTTCAATCCATGTGTTATATATATATATATATATATATATATATATATATATATATATTGCATAATTTCCAAATATTTTGTGAGTTTTCATTATTGATTTCTATTTTAATTGCACTATGGTTTAAGAACAAATTGTGTGACTCCTATTCTTTCAACTTTATTAAAGTAAGTCTTATGGTTCAGAATGAGTTCTACTTTGGTGGATATTCCGTGATAACCTGAGAAGAATATGTATTCTGTTCTTGTTGCCTGTAGAAATAATTTTTAAATGTCAATTATATTATGATAGTTAATATTGATGTTAGGTCATTTCTATACTTGTTGATTTTGAGTCAACTTGAACTATCAATTGCTGATTGAGAGATGCATTCAAGTAGTCAATTATGACTGTATATTATCTATTTCTCCTAGTTTCATAGTTATATCAACTTTTGCCTTACTTACTTTGATACTCTGTTGTTAAGGACATATGCATTTAAGATTGAAAGCCTAGCCAGGCAAGGTGGTACACTCATGTAATCCCAGCAGCTCCAGAGGCTGAGGCAGGAGGATCACAAGTTCAAAGCCAGTCTCAGCAAAAGTGAGGCGATAAGCAACTCAGTGAGACCCTGTCTCTAAATAAAGTACAAAATAGGATTAGAGTTGTGGCTCAGTGGTTGAGTGCTTTTGAGTTCAATGCCTGGTACCCACCCCCAACAAAAAAATTAAAAAATAATGATATGCCTTTGTGGAGGACTGATTATCATTATGTAACTCTTCTATTTATGCCTGATGATTTTCCTTATTATGAAGACTGCATTGTCTGATATTCTCACTGCTATTGCAATTTTGTTTTGATGATATGTACCATGGTTTTTCCTCATCACTTAGACCATACTCTGTAAAAGGCTTTACCTTGAAGGAGGAGGCCTTTGTATTAGAGAAGCATTTGGATATACTTTACAAGGAGCAATTTTCCAGCTAACTGTTGAATTGGGAGGGATCTTTCTGGGATCTTTATTGTGAGATGTTAGTGGTGTTCCTTGTTGTAAAATGTGTCCCCACCTCAGTCATGCTTCATGGTTCATGCTTATCCTCCAACAGTTGGTCATTACTATTTAAGACTCCCTACCAGTGTGGACCTAGAAGCTTCTGTCCCAAGTAAGTAACTTCAGCTACAACTCTCTAGACTTGTCTGTATCTCTCGATTTTGAAGTGAAATTGTGTCCTGAAAATTCAGTTCTATAATGGACAGCCCCAAATTCCATGATTTTTCATTTCATTCCCCTTTTTCACAGTATATGGATGGCAATGAAACTTTGAAGCTCTATATTTTGAAGCCCAAATCAAAAGTCCTACTAATTGCTATTTAATTGAAGTCTTTTCTGACAAGAAAGTATCACCCTTGTGAGAACAAAGGTGAAGAAAATTCCTTGCAAAGCACACATCAGACCCAAAGCTTCTGAGAAAGAAGGGTAAAGCAAGTCAAATCCAGTGTTCACTGTTCAGTGTGGCTGAGGCTTGAAAAAGTGAGTATTAGATAATTAAATAAAAGATGGAGGCAGAGTCTAGAAGACAGGGGACTGTAGGTCATGTTAACAAATAGAATTCTCCTCTAAATGTAGTAGAAAGCTACTAAAAGTTTCATGAATGGGGAATGGCATTATCTGATTAACCTTTGAAAAATAGCTCTGGATATTTTGTTGTATAACAATTATACTAAGGTAAGATTAGCTGAAAGAAGACTAATTGGAATCTACCAAATAACTTAATTAAGAAGCAAGTCTAACTACAGTCGTAGCAATGAAGGAAATGAGGTAGACTGGGAATTTATTTTAGAGAGTGAACCAAAATGACTTATTGAAGTAATTGGGAAGAATAGTTAGGGTGCAAGTTAACTTGTGAGCATTATCATAGATGAAAATCTTTGAGGACTCTGATCCATTGCTTATTCCCCATTCCCACATTAAACCCATAAGTAAACATTCAGAAATGTCCAGAGAGATTACAAAATTGTCCAAAAATACAAAACTAGCATGGTCAGTACTCAAAGTCTGATGATCTTCTTCTAGCTACTGGGCCCTTTAATCATCACAGGAGCCTGTTCCACTTTAATTTCGGTGCATTATTTGTGCATAAAAATAACACAATTCTACTTCAAGCATAGACATATATGGTGTGCCTTTTTACCTTCACTTTTTAGAAAGAACTGCAAGCCAGACTCTTTTTCTTTAAAAGTTTGCTGGTAGTAGATAATCCTTTCCTATTTCACACCCAAAAGCACTTTTTCTACTAAAGTTAAAGTGAAAATAAGACAAAGTCTCAATCAGACAACTCTATTTAATGTGGCATTGTAATAATTGTTCAGTAAAAAAGAGAAAGACACAAGGTAACTGTCTTAAAATACACCACAGTGAACCAAGCCAATTAGTTTGCAAAGGAGAGAACATATCTACGGTTCAATGCAAACTCAAACACACCTAGGTCTTCTAATTAAACTGACTGAATGTGTATGCAAAAATAAAAGTTTAAGTTATATAATTACAGTGATTTTAAAAAACTTAAAGGAAAGATACTTTTGCTTTAAATAATAAATTTCTGGCATAATTTTACCAATGGAAAAATCTTCTTAGTTTTAGAAACAAAAATAATAATTCTATAAAGTAGAGGACAATTGACTGGTATACAAGATATTCAATTAATGGTCAGCCTTGTAATTTTAACTTTGAATGGGAGCAAAGCTTTTTCTGAAAGACTAAGCATTAATACTTCAGTTGTAAAAATAGTTAATGTGTATATGAGCTATTGATCAGACTTTCTCTTAAGTATTTTATATAAATATTCTAATTAAAATCTAACTTATGAGTGAAGTGCTTTTATTATCCTCCTTTTATAAATGAAGAACCTGAGCACCTATAGGTTATATTACTAACATAAGTCACACTTCCAGACCTAGTAGACCCAGGACTGAGATCAAGAAAATCTGCCACCGGAGTCTGTGCTCTTAATCACCTACTTTCCTTCCTTTCTCTTACAGCATACTATTTCTTTGCTGTTCTACAATGTATTTTTTCACATTATAATTCTATTCTTCACAAAATTACTGAAAATGTTCACTTCAGGTAAATTATTTAATGAGATCAGAACAAAGAGAAAATATTAACATTTATCCTTAACCCGTTTCTTTAATTACCTAACATTCAATTGAGATATTCTGAGCAGTTTTCAGGCACTATATTAGGATTGGAGATTGCTGAGATTAAAGACGAAGTTGCTGTTTTCAAGTATTTTAAAGTACATGAGAAGACTACAGAAATTTGCATAAACTTTGCATGTTTTCAAGATGATCAAGGAGACAAGTAAATAAGGAGACACCACAGAAATGAAGTCATACGGAGCAAAGATTTTACCATGGTTTCTTTCCCTTTGAATTTCAACAGTGTGGTCCTTGAACCAGTATCATTAAGTATGGGCCTGGGAGTCTGTTATAAATGCACGATCTTGGGCCCCAACCAAGATCTACTGAGCCAGAACTTGCATTTTTACAAGAACTCAGCCTAATTTGTATGAACAATAAAGTTGGATAAGCAGTGTCATAGACACCTAAACTCAATGTCTATGTCTCCATAGTGTCTACTCGCATCATTTTTATTATGAAAACTTATTTTTAATTAATTCCTATCAATAATATATTTCTAGGGAACCATAGTAAGTATAGTTTATTGGTCAAAATTGAACTCAGGGAATTGCTGATACTGAAAGGAGACACATTAAAAGTCAGGAAGAATTGTAATAACCATCTAGTGCATTTATATTTAGTTTTAGTGGTCATAATTATCTATTAGGCAATGTAAGGAAGAAGAAAGAATTTATGTGGGAGAGATGTTAACCTCTAAATAAAAAGGTAATTTGTATTGATCAAAAAGTCAACAAAAGAAATAGAAATTCTCCATCTGTTAAAAACATTTCTCAGAAAATTAAAAGATGTTGTCATAATAATGATAAATACACTATTAGTGTGAGTATGCAGTTAGCAACATCCCAGGAACTTTATTTCTCACTTCAAGATAGTAGGTAATGATTGAACAATATGAAATCATACAATGAGCCCCTTTAATTATTAGAGCTGATCATTGTAGAGTGCAGGTTATTATATGATGGAAAGTATTAAAATGGGGGGGACTTTAATGTCAGAAATACTTGCATGACATAAAGTTTATTACTAGTAATGCTATGAGTTGCCCTTGAGTTGATGTTACAAAGAGACATGGTCAAAGTCAATAAATTCTGTTTTCCAAATTAGTGTGATATTTAACACTACTGAATTCTTATACATTCTTTAAACTGGAACAGTAGTTTGAGGTAAAGACTATCTGCACTATTTGTTATAGTTCACGAAAAATAAACTCTGAAGAAGCAAACTGAAGTCACATCTATGACACTTAGTTCTTAGATGAACTTCCTCTACATCTCAAATGCTACCACAGAATATTCTTTATCTATGTAAATGTTCCAGCTAAATATGGTAGGTATATTACCATAAAAGATTTTGAATCTAAGATAGAAAGGAATGAAGCAAGGTCATGGAAATAGAGTTTGTAAGAGAATCATGTAATATTCACATTGTGCCCAGTAGACCTTGACGTAAAATGGAGTTAACAGATTTCCATCTTTATGTATGAAATTGATTGGACACAAACAATTACACACAATCTTACTGCCCAATAGAAATCAATGTTCAATTATCCATGATAAGGCATTAATAAGGTAAGATTCAAATATGTAAAAATGAATTATTTGCTTAGCATAAAACATACCTCACAGAATGTTTTCATGTGGATAAGCACATTATTAATTGAGAGAAATAAAGATTGTTAACAAATATGAGTGATTTATGTCAGGAAATTCACAATATTTTAAAAACCTGAGAGAACTTGCTGGGCCCTCTTCAATTCCCCTCAGTGCTTGACAAGGATTCCACTGAGTAATAAAGATGTTTGCAAGGTCTCTTCTTCCTGGGAATTGGGGCCACTGCTTCCTGTTGTCTTGTTTAATTTGCCTGTGCTTGGGAATAATATTATATTGGATTTCTGGGAATTCTAGGGTCTTAGGGGATTTAGAACACAAAAATCAAACAACTAATCATACTGGATATAACCAAGAAAGGCCCTTGTTCTGGGGTGATAGAAGTATAACTTGGAAAGAATGCTATGCTCATTTCCAGCAACTTATGCTATATGGTACTGCAGATGGTGACAACTCCCAGATGACCTAGGGCAGAAAAACATGTCATTCCCACCTTAACTCCACACAAAAAAGTCACAAACAAAGTTGTTAAGGCTAGAAAAATAGTCCCAACAATTCAGACATCATTTGGTAATGCTTACTTGGTTAATGGAAAACTATGATATCCTCCTAGGAAACCAGCTTCTGGTTCCTTAGATTTAGACCTCCCTTTATCTCCCACTGGCAGAATACACCTTGGTTGGCATCAAGTATATTACAATGAAAAATGTATATGGCAAGCTCATCTCCCCTTTTTAGAATGTTTAAAATATGTGAGACCCTGGTGTTTGCTTAGTTGCTCTGAACAGCTTTCTTGGGCAAGGCAGGTTAATGCTTACTGGGCAAAAGTAGGATGTGCACCACTCCTAATTGTCCTAAAGCAGCTCAGTTATTCAATGATCTAGAGAAAGCTCAGAAAGAAACTTCCTATTGCTCCTGTTAATCTAGTTATTAATCACGTAGTGTAACTTATATGTTCTTCATAGAAATGGCTTCTGTGCATGATGTTCCCAGTATTATAGAAAGTAGAACTAGTTAAAAATTATTTAGAATACTTAAAAACATTATGAAGAGTTGATAATATTTAATCTGCTAATACATTTTGCCTATTGTCTTGTAGTTTGCGTCAGTTTCCTTTTGTGTGGCCTCAAGATATTGTACTCAAGCTAGAAGTTAACATATAAAAATGGTGTGTGGAAAAAATAAAGTTAGAACAGAACTTAGCCTCAGATCACTGAGTCTGTGTTGCTTTGTTCTCCATCTCACCGACATCATCCCATTCACCAGAGACCACCACGACCCTTGTGCTAGGGCTGGACCCCAGCAAGAACTGGAAATTAATTCCCCAATCTGTCATTTCAGGGTGTGAAATCTTATTTATTTATCTTAGTTTCCCCTTTTGTAAACTGAGTTAGTTATGCCTACTTCGTGGAGTTGTTGAATAGGCATTTAAATATAAAACAATTTCCCCATGCACATGTATGATTACATGAAAGGTGTCAATCTACATCGTGCACAACCATAGAAATGAAAAGTTGTACCCTATGTGTGTATAATGAATTAAAATGCAGTCTATAAATCTAAAAAGAAATAAAATTAGTATATATAAAACAATTTAAAACTGTTAATAGACTGTACATATAATTTATTTTCTCTTTTGCTAGTACCTACCTTTTAACAAAATTATTCATAGTTTGAGCTGTCATCTGCACTTTTCTCCTTTAATTGAAACTGAATACATCAGATTCTTTTCCTGCTCCACCTTGATTCCCATATCTATATGCTTACACCTTCCATTCATTTCTTAACAAATGATACTACTCTTCTATATAACCTAATTGGCTACTCATAGTTGGGCTAATAAGTTAATTTTCACCAGAACAACATTTAGTCTGAGGAACACTTTTAAAAATTCTAAGGCACAAATAACTGCAACAGAGAGAGTAGATTACTACAAGGATTCTTACCACTATAAGTGTCATATCAGAAGGAGTTATTGATTTATTGTCAACAGAAACAAACTCCTGTTGATAGCACCTGGAAACTCATTTCATCGTCCTTGAATACAGCTCTTCAAAATGAAACATGAAATTGATAAATGGCTCACACATTAGAGAGTGTCATCTGAATATGTTATTTTGAAAACACACTCTTTGTCCCAACTGCTTTTATATTCATCAGCATCATAATCTTTGTTGTGTTAATTTCATTTATAAACATGTTTTCTGTGTCATGGATAAAATATAGTAACAAAAAGAACTTTTTGTTAGGCTATAATACACACATATATTCAGACACACACATGTTCACAGATAAATATTTGGACACAGATATATGGTCTTATTTCTGATCTGTCAATCCTATTCCACTAGTACCCATGTCTATCCTTATGCCAATACTACACTGTTTTCATTTCTGTAACTTTATTTTTTGAGAAAAGCTATATAATTCTGTAACATGTTATTTATATATACATGTACATATTATAGCCCTGTATTTTGGGGGAATAATATTGGAGAATACACACGCATTCCTTTCTTTTCAGAAATTTTTGAGTTGACTTTCATTAAAGCAAACAATGTACAATGGCATGGATTTTTGTTATCTTCTTGTTTATATCCATAAAAAAGTAATTTATAAATCCTTATAGATAGAGCTAGCACATAAAATAATGCAAAAAAGTACCAAGGTATGTAATTCAGCACAATTAATTTAAAAGAATGATATTTACCAATGACCTGGATTATTTTAGTCTCTTAATTCTACTCAGAATCTTAAGTCAAAAAAAGTTGAAAAGACAGTCAAATATCTAAGAAAAAATATTCTTAAAAAATCTTTATTAAAGAATTCTGCAATTTGAGGAAGCCTAACATGTTTGAAAAATAGCTAAGAATATGTTCACAACTCATAAATAAGTTCCTTCTACTCTGTGCTTGTTAGTCACAGTGGGCATTGGTGGAATGAATGATCACACTATTACAGCATGTCCTCAGGCTTTATCTAGCACTAATTACTCAGGTGACCTTCTAACTCCCAACGTCAAAAATGTCACATTAACACTTGTATTTCCTCTGAAGTGCTTGCCAGGGTTTGAAATACATGCTGCTATAAACTGTGCATAAATGTGCTACGTACATGCTCCTTTCTAGTGACAGAGTGAGGACAATTTTCTGACACATTTTTAAAATTAAATAATAAAAGCATTAACACAAATCTTCAAAACGCAAGTCAAAGTCTGCTGAAAGAAAAATCATAAAAACAGATTTGAAAAATCTTCCCTTTCAAAGGAAAAGTTTTTCAGACTTTATACCATGAAAAACTTTAAATGGGAATGCCATAACTATGAAAATACTTAATTCCTTAATATGCAGAATTTCATAAGAAGACTGAAATGCATTGATTTCTGTACAGATATAGGGACCATAACTTGCTGGAAAACTTGGGCTTAGCAATCATAAATCTTAGCATGGGGCCATTTTTAGGGCCAACAGACAGCTGCCATGGGCCCTTTTTCTGAAAGAACAAAAGATTTATTCTTCAGTTGGAGTGAGTTTGCTATTTCACTCTTGTTGTAAGGTGATGACTAAATATATCTCTCACATTACAAGTTAGAACAGCTAAAGAATTTACAGGAAATTTCATTTCAAACCCTTTGTGGAGGATGGGGATGGAGAGGTGGGTGAGGAATTTTAGTCATCATGACATTCAAAATGAGACAAGATCTCACAGTGGAATTCTAGGACATGATGACTCTAATTTTAAATCAAGTCATTTTAAAGTTAAAATCTTTATTAGAACCTTTGAGTTTCAAAATTTGAACTTTTACCTCTTAGTACCCTATTAGACAGAAAAGTGCCTACAGAGAGATATTTTTCATTTATATTTTTTAAACCACAAGCTGTATACTACAAAAGTTATTTCCAAATATATACAATAAACATTTTAGAGATAGGCCCCAAATATTAAGACAGCATGTCTTCTCTCTCTTTCACTGCAATAGACTCAACTCCTTTACCACAAGGAAGTAGAACATCTGTCCATTACAATGTATAACTGAAAGAATGAGTGCATCTAGGTATGGTAATTCATGTTGAATCTATTTTTATGAAATTTCCAGGCCTAAATTTTGCATTAGGAGAAAAAACAACAGAGAAGGATGAGACAATTATGGATAGAGTGGTATATGTCTTTTGGAGTTTAGAAAAGTGTATTAACATTAAGAATGATACTTCTTGCCTGAAGACGTATAAAAATGCAAGACTAATAAAAATAGCAGCTGCCAGTGAAAGAGACAGCTTAACTCCAAACATCTACCTCATCCTTAGCTTATGTTGCTGTTTGAAAAATATAATATTACATTAGTAATTTTTGTGATTTCATGTTAAAATATTTTCAAAGTTAGAAAGGAGAGTGAATGTGGAACTGACAAGTTGCTTGTTGATTATCATACACAATAGGATACCACTGGTTTTAGTAAGCTTTGTCATAGCTGTGACAAAAACACCTGACAAAAACAATTAGAAGAAGAAAAGTTTATTTGGGGGCTCATGGTTTCAGAGGTCTCAGTCCATAGTTAGCAGGCTCCATTCCTTGGGACTTGAGGTGAGGCTGAACATCATGCAAAAGTATGTGGTAGGTCAGGCCATGGCTACCACAAAGCAGAGAGACTAAGCCCAGCACCCAAGGTATATACCCCAAAGACAACCCTGGATGACCCACCTCCTCCAGCCACAACCTACCTGCCTACAGTCACAACTCAGTTAATCTCTATCAGGGGATTAGTGTACTGCTTATGTTAAGGATCTGGTAATCTAATCATTTCACCTCTAACTGATCTTGCATTGTCTCACACTTGAGGTTTCAGGGCACACCTAATATCTAAACCATAACACCACTGGTATATCTTTCAAAATTTTTAAACAGTAACAATGTAATAAGAGAGAAGGTGGTAGATTAGAGGAAGAATGCACTTCCCAGAAGTTCCTTAGCCCTAGACTTATGAAATGAGAAGACTGCTCCTCACCAAGTGGAAACTTAATATGGGACAGTAATAGAGACACAAAAAGTCAGTAACTTTGAACCTAATATAAGAAATGATACATTAGAGATCCACCAGCATGGCTGGGGGCAGAGGCAGTAGCTGTGACTGCTGGATGTAGAGGGGAGCATAGGCAAAGAGAGGGGAGCACAGCCAGAGAGAGCATAGGCAGAGAGAGGCCAATGAGAACAAAGCAAACAAACAAATAAACAAACAAACAAAAAGTAAGAACATCAGATGAACTGGAAGAATTCATGACCAAAAAGGCAGCATTTAAGAATACTTAAAAATATACAACAAAAACTCAAAAACAAACCCTAAAACTCTTCAACAGATGAAGCTTATGAAAAGAGCAACAAACAGTAAAAATGAAGGGCAAATTAAATATAGCAAACAAACCAAAATGCCAGGAAATAATAAATATCTGTGCATAACAACAATGAATGTAAATCGTCTCATTTTACCAATTGAAGACATATTAGTAGAATGGATTAAAAACTAAGATACAACAATATGCTATTTGCAAGAGAATCATCGCATAAGCATCACTCAGGGCTGAAAGTAGAAGGTTTGAAAAATATTCCCTACAAATAGAGTCTGAAAATAGGCAGGAGTAACTCTTCTCATATCCAAAAAAGCAGATTGCTAGCAAAATTTAAGTATAAGATACAAAGAAGTTCATTACATATTGTTAAAAAACAATTGGTTCAATAAGAAGATATAACAATAATACAATTAAAAGTCCCACATGTTAATGCAACTAATTACAAAAAAAATACTTCTTGACATTAAATCTCAGATAAACTCCAAAAATGTCCTTAAGGAGTTCAACTCACCCCTATACATGTCATCCAAACATAAAATTAAGCCAAGACATGTCATCCAAACATAACATTAATGAAGATATTTCTGACCTAAAAATGATAAAATACTATAAATTAAATAGATCTAACAGATATCTACAAAATATTTCACCCCAAAACAGCTTAATTCACTTTCTTCTCAGAAGCTAGTGGGACCTTTTCAAAAATAGACCATATTATAAGTAAAATATGTAATAAAATATGTAAGTCCCAGCATGCCAGAAAAAGCTATGATCCTGTGCAAATTACCAGGTCATAATAGAATGAAATTAGACATCAACAATAGGAAAAATTTTAGAAATCACATAAATACATGTAGATAGAAAAATACATTTTAAAATGAGGATCATAGTAGAAATGAGAAAAAATCAAGAAATTCTTAACAATAAATAAGAAAAGAGATATAAAATACCAAAATCTCTGGGAAAATATGAAAGCAGTTCTAAGAGGAACATTTATTGCATTAAAAAAAAAGAAAGATCCCAAAGAAAAAATCCAAAGCTTTTTCTCAAGACCTAGGAAAAGGAAGAACAAACTAAGGTCAAAATTAGTAAAATACAGGAAAATTAATTAATTTTGGCTCTGATATCATTGATTGAGAACAAAAAAAATACAAAGAATCAATGCAACAAAGAGCTGGTTCTTTGAAAAGATAGAAAAACTAACCAAAAGAAAGAGAAGACCTAAATGAATATAATTAGGGTTGAAAAAGGAGATACTACCACAGAGATCTCTGAAATTGTGAGAATCACTGGAAACTATCTTGAAGTTAATACTTCAGTAAACGGGAAAACCTAGAAGACATTGACAAATTTCTAGACATATATGACCTGCCCAAATTGAATCAGGAAGATATGTAAACCCTAAACAGACCTTTATCAAGTAATGAAATTGGAACAGTAATTAAAAGCCTTCCAACAAAGAAAAGGCCACGACCAGATAGATTCTCAGCTGAGTTTCAGCAGAGCTTTAAAGAAGAACTAAAATCAGTCTTCCTCAAATAATTCTATGAAATTGAAAGGGAGAGACCACTCTCAAATGTATTTCAGGAAGCCAACATAAGCCTGATACCAAACCAGACAAAGACATATCAAGGAAAGAAAATCATACAATACCCTGATAAAAACAGATGCAAAGATCCTTACTATAATATTAACAAACAGTATTCAAAACCATAGCTCGAAGAAGATAATACACCTCAGTCAACTTGTTTTCATTCCAGTGATGCAAGGTTGATTTAAAATATCCAAATGAATAAATGTAATTCCCCTGTTAAATAGAATTAAGAACAAGAATCAGAAGATCATCTCAATAGATGCAAAAAGGGCCCGTGATAAAATCCAGCGCCCATTCAGGTACTTAACAATAAAGGTTGGAGAAAGAGAAGCCTTTTTAATAAATGGTACTAGGAAAACTGGAAATCCATATGTAGAAGAATGAAACTAGATCCTTGACTCTCACCCTGCCCAAAAGTCAAATTCAATTGCATCAAAACTTAGAAATTTGACCAGAAATGTTGCAACAGCTGGAAGAACACATATCCATCATATTGGTGCAACCACCGATTCCTTAACAAGAACCCCAAAACTCAAGAAATAAAACCAAGAAGCAATAAGTGGGACAGTATTAAATTAAAAAGCTCTGCACAACAAAGTAAATAAAGTCTATGAAAAGAGAGCCTACAGAAGGGAAGATGTTTCCAACTGCTTCTGTGACAGGTGATTAATATCCTAAAAACATAAAGAATTGAAGCGATTAACACAGGAGCACACACACACACACACTCACTCACTCCAAATAATCCATTCGAGAAATGAGAAAGAGAACTAAACAGACATTTCTCAAAAGAAACCTTAAATGGCCGACAAATATATGACAAAATGTTCAACATCTCTACTGATTAGGAACTTACAAATCAAAATGACACTGAGAGTTCATTTTGCTGCTGTCAGAATGGCAATTATCAAGATATATTTATTATTAAAGAAATTAAATTCCTCAAAAACTAGTAATGGAGCCACCATATGACACAGCTATCCCACCCCTCTGGTTATATACCCAAAAGAAATGAAGTCAGCATACTACAGTAAAACAGCCACAACAATGTTTATAGCAGAGCAACTTACAATAGCTGAACTATGGAACCCACTTTGATGTCTGTCAATAGATGAATGAAATAGGAAAGTGTGATACATATGAAAAAAACAGAGATTTACTCAGACATAAAGAAGAAATTAAGTATGACTCTCACTGGTGAATGAATGGAACTGGAGAACATCATGCTAAGTAAAATAAGCCAGACTCAGAAAAATTTGAGTCAAATATTTTCTCTCATATGCAGAAGTTAGAGCAAAATAAGGGGGAAAAGTGGGGAGGGGGTGGACAGATATCACAAAGATAGAAGGTCAGTGGCATACAAGATTGGGTGGAGGCAGGAGGGATGGGAAAGGGGAAGAAATGCAAAATAAACCTTGTAAAATTACACTATGTGCATATATAAATATATTACAGTAAATTACACACACACACAAAGCACCAACTAAAAATAAATGAGTAAAAGTTAGACTAGGAGACTGTTATATTGAAAAGGGAATAGGGGAATCATGAATGAAGGGGAAGGGGAGACAGGGGACAGAAAGAGAGTGATTTAAATTCCATGCATGTATGATTATGTCAAAATGAACTCAAGTATTATGTACAAGTGTAATGCATTAATACAAAAGAACCTTAAAATGAGATTAATCACCTACTTTTTATGGATTAGGAAGCTATCTAAATAATTACATAGATATTTAAAAAATTACATAGATATTTAAGTTTGTATGTGTCTATACATACATAAAGTAAGCTCATTACTAAATCTGAGTTCATGAAACTTATTTTTCAGTCACAGTTGTATTTAGCCACTGAGATTTGAATTTTAAAAATGCATAGAACTCAATTTCAGCAATAAAGAAATTCTGCTGACATAAAATTCTGTACAATTATCTCTAACTTTATAGCATAATTACATACGTGTGTAAAGAAACAACATATTAGGCAGAAAACATTTCAACATGCTTTAGAGATTTTTATAGAAATTATGTAAACGCACGGAAGTCCACATCAGCTTTTAATTTAATGAAAATTAGGATTCACATTTTTATAGAAATCATCTCAGTATAGTTCTCAATACACAGTCTACAGTGTCATTTTCAGTTTACTTGGCAATATCAACTAAGAATTTCATTTTATTTCTGGTTTGGATTAGATCATAGAATTATCAGATTTTAATCAAATGGCAACCTATATAACCATGAAATACTCATTTGCATGAACATAATAATAATTTAGAGCTTTAAAGCTGTTTTTGATCTTAGCCATTTTTTAATATTCTAATCAAAGCCCACAAAAAAGAATGAGCCTGGAAATGGTATACTAGACATATTATACATCATATTTATTATTAAATTTATAAAATATTCTATTATTTTACATGAAACTGCTGTGTATTTCTGTAATGTATAATGTAAATGAAAATAAGCAAAAATGTAACTTGTGCTAACCATTTTTACACATATAGGGATATTATACCTATTCTAGAGTACATAGATTTATCATATAAAGTTAAGATGAATTATATTTTGGAGAAAACTGGTTTAACTGAAGTCAATAGGAAATGTATAAAATATATTATGACCCTGAAACTAAAAGATTTAAAAATTACCAGTGATTAAATTATCATTTTACTAGATTTGGAATGAATTTTATAGTATAGATTTTCAAATCCCCTGTATGTAAACTTCAATATGTAAAGAATTAAATAAATTGCTGCTTGGAAACAAATATTCAATAAAGCACTTTAAGTCTGAGATTAAGAATTTTTACTTTCTGTACTATCAAACCATCAAATTAACAGAAACAAAACACATCTATCATTTAAAATTTTTAATATATAAGTGAAATTACAAGACTTAGCTTTACAATTAAAAAAGTAAGCTGCATTTGGATATTTAGTCTATTTGCTAAGTGTTTCAAAAACTAAAAGATATGAATTCATGTGAAATATATTCTATAACATTCAAGTGAGAGATTTGTTACAGAAGTGTCAAGAGTTCAAAATGAAACAGAATGTGAATTATTTAACAAATCTTTATTATTGTGTTTTATTAACTATGAAAATAGGATAGAAGAGCATGATATCTGAAGCAGAAACATGTGAATTTAACCTTTCTGCCAGATGCTAACTATATGAGGTGTAACTTTGGAAAAAAAGATGGAAAATTCCATACACCCATTGGAACTGGTTAGACGGGATTTGGTTAAGAAATAAGGTACGCTGACCAGATGCATACAGAGACGAGCAAGTCACTTCCCCTGAGTGAGGTAAGGTAAGGAATGGGAGAGAACTGCTTGGATGTACTGCTGTTAGCAAGGAGGGAGGGGCATTCCATGTTCTCACACTACGGTAATGACAGGAGAGCAGCAGCATTTTAAGATTCGCTGCTTCTTGTGTATATTTGAGGGTTCATGAAAAAAGATATTTCGGGAAAGAGCTGTAATTTGTCTACTTTCAATGCACACATGAAACAATGTAACGAAGAGCTGTGATCATGCTGGAGGGGTACAGTGTGGGGTGGCAAAACTAATGAAGTAATGAACACAACAAGTTGAAATCTACTTGAAATATTTTTCAAAGGTAAAAAGCACTGACTTAGTAACAGACTGGATACTAAAGAAGAGGAAACCATAGAACATCTATATCTCTAGTTAAGAAAATAGGATGTTTGGCTGAGATGACAGAGACTTCTATATAAGGCTCTTTTTTACATAGACTCATTTCATTTATGGATACAATTCATTTAGCATGTGTACTTTTAAGGTTCTGCTAAATTTCTACTTCTGAATTTTCAGATTTAATTTTTTTATGGAAAATTCTAAAAGGTGTTTTCCTAAAAAGTTATATTTGATTTAGAATTTCAAAATATAATTTCAATGTATATTTATTTCAATAGTTATAACTGTGAAATTCAGAAGAGTGGTTTTCCATAGAGACAGCCAAAATAAAACTAACCAATAGTTTAGTAAAAAACTGTAAGATTTATTTATATTCAATTTTCTTGATGGAAAAAGACATGTGAAACTTACGCCTTTTTTTGTAATTTACTAATACCTGATAATGTGTGTATATTTGAAATGTATTCTCCTAAAGCAGATTACACATCTATCTCTCATTATGTGTTTCTGCTTGTTTCAGGTGTATTACACTTTTTTCCTAATTTTTTGAGGCAGAAAAATTATTGAGCTGATGTATTTTCTATTTTATAATGTAAGTATTTATTCCTGTAAATTTTTCTGTAATCACCACTTAAGTTGCAAGGCACAAACTGTGATATGCTTCGTGTTCATTAGGTACATTCTTTGTGTTTTAAAAATTACCTTTGGGAATTCTTCTTTGACCTATGGATTTACAGGTATTTTCTTTTAATTTCTAAATGCCTGACAATTTTTCTGTTGTTTATGACTTTGATTTCAGTGTGGTTGGAGAAAATTTCTTACATAATTTCATTTTTTAAATAAACCTGTTGAGGTTTGGTTTATGAATTAGAATTCGGTCCATTGTGGTAAGTGTACAATGAGTGCTTTAACTGAATGTTTATTCAACAGTTGTTAGACAGAATAACCTATAAAGGTCAAGATTGTTGGTTCCTGATGTAGTTCAGTCTTTGAAGTTTTTACTTCCAAGTTTTCTTTCCAAGTTTCATCAATTATTTTGAGTGGAGAGCGTTTCCTTCGACTGCCAAATATGTTTTAAGAAATGCATGAGCAGACTCTTGTACTAATTCTTAAGCATTCTCCTTTTCTTTGTCTCATGTCTTTTTCTATTATGATCACATTTCCTATTGGAAGATTTTCTATAACCATCCTTAAAGATACATACTCAAATAACAAAGCACCCTAGTTTTCCTTCTTTTGAGATTGTCTTTATTCCATCTCTATACCTGAATTGTATTTTTGCCAAATAATTATTTCTTGACCTTATTGTTGGGTAGTTGAAAAGTGTAGTCCTAACTCCTTCTGGCTTCCATGGTGTCAGATAAGAAATCTGCTGTTGCAATTGGTATTCCTCTATAGGTAATGTGCTATTTCTTTCTGTTTGCTTTTAATGTTTTTTTTTTCACCTTCTGTTTCAGGAAGTTTAATTATTATGCTTATTACTATTAATTTCTTGGATTAATCCTATTTGTGTACTCCCAACTTCCTGAGGCAAAAGGGTTATATCTTTGACAAATTCACCAAGCTCTACTCATTATTTTTCCAAACATTTTTTTTTTTTGGCTCCATTGTCCTTCTTATCTTTTGAGAACACAATGTATAAATGCTAATTCTGAAGTCCTAGAGATCTACAGAGGCCAGATGAGAGTACCATTGGCCTTTTTTCAGTTTATTTTCCTTCAAATTGAGGATCTTATGTTGGTAGATCATAAAACTGACTTATTTTTTGTCATATGCACTCAAAAATTGAACCCATCAGAGAAGTTTATTTTATTTATTATACTTTTTTGTATTTATCAATTCTACAATATCCTTTTGACTATTTTTATGACTTCATCTGTTGAGATTAGCTATTTTTTACTTGTCTCAGAATATGTAATTGGTTGATGAAACATTTTTATGATAGTTGCTGTCCCTAAAGTAAATAATTGCAATAGCTGATTTATCTCAGATTTGGCATCAGCTGGTTATGGTATCACTTCTATGTTTTTATTTCCTGGTCCTGGTATTTAGTATGATGAGTGATTTTCTAGTGTCCTATGTATTTTGTCTACTGTTTTAGGAGATTCTTAGCCCTATTTAAATCTTATAGTATATGTTTTAGTCAGCTTTTTCACTGCTGTCACTAAAGGATCTGACCAGAACAGTTTTAAAGGAGGAAAATTTTATCTGAGGGTTCACAGTTTCAGATGTCTTAGTCCATAGAAGGCAGCTCCATTCGTTAGGGCTCCAGGTGAGGCAGGACATCATGGTGGAAGAGAGTGGCAGAGGGAAAGAGCTTACAGGAAGCAGAGAGAGAATCCAGTCGCCAGATACAAATATATACCCAACACCACACTCGAATTCCCTCCTCCCCCAGCTATACCCTACCACTTCAGTTAACCACTCAGTTAATCCCCATCAGGGGATTAAATCACTATTTGGGTTAAGACTCTTACAACCCAGTCATTTCTCCTCTGAACCTGCTTGCATTGTCTCACATGTGAGCTTTTGGGGGACACCTCACATACAAACTATAACAGTACAGCAAGTAATTTTTTTTCTATTTAAGTTTAGCATGGAAGTTCTGGAGTAATTTATGAAATATGATTCTAATAACAATTTAGTTTACTGAGTCTTTGCAATGGTACTCTCATCTGGTTTTATTTCAGTTTAGGTGGGATTTCTGCTAGCAGTGCCTGAGGAGCAAAGGCATTTCTCTAGACCAGAGTGTGTCCTTAGTTGGAGGATGATGAATGTTCCAAAGCTGAGCAACAATATTCCCGATGATGTTTTCTCTTCCAACTCAGAGCTGAAGGTCTTTCTATTCTATCTTTGTCTTTATCGTGGAGGAGGAAGCATTTACCTGGATAGCCTTTTGCCACTGAGTAGAGGATGAAGAGCTCTGGGATACAGGTGGTTTTGTATTACTGGAAGGAGATGGAGCAAATGCTACAAAGCTTCTCTTCTGCTATTGAGTGCAGAACCCACAGTGCCAGACTTCAACCATCTCTTGAAGCTGGTTAGTGGGCAGGTATTGCAAGGCAGGATGACCTCTATTCTTGTGTGGAGGATTAGAAAACACTGGTCAGGGACTGCCATCTGCCACTCCATGGAAGATCAGGTGTGCTGTTGTCATAACTAGTGCTGGAAGAGGAGCTTGTCTGCTTCCTGTGGATATGAGGCAAAGATTGAGACAGCTTGCCTGGTTCTGATGTTGCTACTATAGTGCTATTATAGTTTGGATGTGAGGTGTCCCCCAAAAGCTCACATGTGAGGCAATGCAGGAAGTTTTAGAGGAGAAATGGAGTTGTAAGAGCCTTAACCCAGTCAGTGAATTAATCCCTGATGGGATTAATTGAAGTGGTAGGGGGTGGCTGGAGGAGGTGGGACTTGGGGTGTGGCTATGGGTTGTATATTTTGTATCTGGAGAGTGAAGTCCTCTATCTATCTATTATCTATCTATCTATCTATCTATCTATCTATCTGTCATCTGTCTGTCTGTCTATCTCTCTATCTCTATCTCTCTCAATCTCTCTCTCTGCTTCCTGATGATGTAAGTGGCTTCTCTCTACCATGATGATCCGTCTCACCTTAAGTCCCAAGGAATGGAGCCAACCTTCCATGGACTAAGACCTCTGAAACTGAAGTCAAAGCTCTCAAATAAACCTTTCCACCTCTATTATTATGCTGGTTGAATCATTTAGTCACAGCAGTGAAAAAGCTGACTAAAACAACTGTGCACATATTTTCTTACCCCTCTCTTTCTGTTTTTTCTTTTTCTTTTTTTTTTTTTTCATTATTGCTTACATTTACTGACTGTTCAGGATTATAAGGGCTCAGGGGTAAGAACCACATCTCTGTGTTTCTCACCAGATTGCCAGCCATCGTGGTCATGACCACAGGCTGGTTGTGGGTTCTGCCAGGTTCCTTTCTCTGGTATAGAAGGTGATGAACTGTGGAATCCTGACAAGTGGTGGGTTCTCATAGGAGGGCCAATACAGTGTTCTAAACGAAAATTCCAGTAATTGGGGTTTGGTCTTGCCCAAACTTTAGAACTCTTTGGTGGGTATTTCTGATTTGATCCACACTCCCTGTTGCTTGGGAAATGGAGATCTGTGCTGGATGGCTGAGCCTCAGGAGCTGTCTGAAATTTCTACTATTAGGGTGAGAAGTTGGAACCTTGATAGACTTCAAATATTCCACCTCCATGGATGTGAATGAATCAGGATCAGACCTGGATACCAGGTGTGTGCCTGTCTAATCTGTTGCTGGTGTCTTCTCAAATCTCTTATGGGATGCCAGCACCAATGGGGATTCTAAATCTTCATGATCTCCGGCATATGTGGCCCTTTCTGCACCTGTTTCAGTCATGCTGTTACGGTCACACTCTGGACCACATAGTAGATGACACTGGGTCAAGTTAGTAACCTCCTTTTTGGATTTTCAGTCTCTACCATTTGCTTGCTGACTCATGGCTACTCACAAATGGTGCCCACCCAACTTTACAATCTCTAGTCACATGATTTTAATTGCTTTTCACTCCACAACTTCTCCTACTGTCTCTGAGTCAGTTACAATCAACCCCTCTCTCTATTCCATGGGATGCCCCAAGCCAATTTTGTTCACCATACTTTACATCTGGGGCTAGCCAATTTTATTTACAGCATTTTCCTCTCTCTCTGTGCTCTCCCTTAACGTTCCTTATGATTCCATGATTTTGATGGTTGTTTCCCTTCATTTATTTACCTAGGAAAATAAAGTGCCTCTTCAAAATTCAAAGCATGGATTTCATGAGGACATTCAGATAGATATATTTCAGACTCATATGTATATTCCAGAAATTTGAATCCATACATAGATTAACTATAGCAGACTTGAAATCTCGGTTTCTGTGTTTCTCAACTTAACCAACTATAGCTCTAGTTTTCTCACACAGCTCCCCACGTGCGATATTTCTGACTTACATATTTACACTTTAAAATATTTCTGTGCTTTGTTTTGATGCAGAATCAGATTGTGATGGATTTATTTGAGTGGATCTGAAATCCCCTTTTTTTATAGTCTTCTTAAAGCTTTAGAAATATTGTGACAATTCAGTCTTTCCATTCTCAAGTTGCCTCATGTAATAACCTAATGAGAGTAAAGGTATACCATTTAAATCTATTATATAATTCAAAATATATTACATATCAGCTCCACCTAAGGAGTTTCGTGATATGCATAGTCATGAATTTGAGAACTGGCATCTAAAAAACAAAATGGCACCCTACTGCTGGTAGGTGGGGAATGCCATGCAGGGGCAGGTGGGAAGACTAGATAAGCTGCCATGATGGCATTCCATTCTATTATGGAAGGAGTTAGAACTTAGCTCTTAAAAGGTTTTCTAAGACTAGGCATTTCCAATTGCTTCAAAATGAACAAGAAGTTGTAAGTGATAAGTTTGTGGAAGTAATTTTGTTTGCCCCACACAATGTAGGTTACAGTAACAGAATATACATCAGAAGCTAGGTGTTCACGCATGAGTTACTGAAGAGATATAAAACAAAAGGCTTTCTGATTGTAGACATGTAAAATGTTTTCATGAATTTAATCAGAAATTTACACAAACTTTAATGAGTTCACAAAACAGTAAAATCATCAGTCAATATTTTATCAAGTTAATAATTTGGATAACCAAAAGAAAAAGCAGGTTATTTTATCAGTTTAAAAGCCACAAAGCCCCAGCTGCGTGCTGCTTCTTACTTCTTAGAGTTGTGACTATGAAGGCTGCAAAGTAGTTTCAGCTAATACATGTAAACTGCTTGTCATAGTACATGGGAAGACTGGGTAAGATGGCACATGCCTCTAATCCTAGTGACAGGAGGATAGCAAGTTCAAGGTCAGCATGAAAGGAAGGAAGGACAGAAGGAACGAAAAAGAAAAGAAAAGAGAAGAGAAAGAAAGAAGCCTATTCAGTGAAGTCTTCAATCAAACAAGACAACCACTGCATGACTAATGGCAGGAAGTTGCACATACAGCATGAAGACTCTGGACAAAGGGATGATTCACTTCCAAGGCAAGGAGTGAGAATGGGCAAAGTTTCATCATGCTGCTCAGAAGAGCATGCAATTTAAATCTTACAATTTGTTTCTTTCTGGAATTTTCCAATTTGTATTTTTAGACCACAGTTGACAATGAATAACCATGGAGAATTAAACTGTGGGTAAGGGGGAATCACTGTATAAGATTTGCAAAAATTTTATACCTTTCTGAGGGTTGACTTTTTATTCTCTTAATATCATTGACAGCACAAAGTTTTTAATTTTGATGAAATCCAATTTATGTATTTAATTTGTTTGTCTTTCTATGTGGTATATAAAAAGACTGCTTTATCTAAATTAAGAAGAAATCAAACCTGTTTTTTTTTTAAGAGTTTTATAGCCCTAGCACTCACTCTTAGGTCTTTGAACTATGTTGAGCTAATTTTTATATGTGGTGTGAGTTAGGGTCCAACCTCATTCTTTCACACGTTGATATCTGGTTGTTTCAGATTCTGTGTTAGTCAGGTTTTTTTTTTTTTTTGCTTCTGTGACCAAAAGACCTGAGAAGAACAACTGGAGGAGGAAAAGTTTCAGTTAGGGCTCACAGTTTCAGAGGTCTTACTCCACAGACAGCTGACTCTACTGCTTTGGGCCTGAGGTGAGGCAGAACATCATTGTGGAAGTGTGTGGTAGAGGAAGGTGGCTCAGGACATTGCACCAGGAAGCAGAGAGAGCTCTGCTCAACAAGGACAAAATATGTACTCCAAAGGCATGCCCCCAGGGACCCACCTCCTCCAGCCACACCCTACCTACCCACAGTTACCACCAAGTTCATCACCAGGCGATAAATGCACTGATTAGGTTCAACCTTTTATAACCTGATCATTTCATCTTTAAACTTTCTTGCACTGTCTTACACATGAGCCTTTGGGAGACATCATATATCTAAGCCATAACAGCTTCATTTGTAGAAAAAATTATTCTCTTCCCATTGAATTCCTTGAAAGAAGTTTGGTCTTATGCCTATTAAATGAATTCATTCTGCTATCATGTTTTTCATTTACTATCACTTTCCTTCACATCTGTTGCAACCCAGATGTATTTTCCTTCTCATCCATACATGGTATTCTCTTTTTCCAATAAATCATTTAATATACTTGCAATTATCATTTTAAAATATCAGTATTCTAATTTCAACACCTGTGTATATTCATGCCAATTCTTACTGTTTATTCTCTTAACCAAATCATGGATATTCTTGCTTTTTTGTGTCTCATTTTAAAAAAAAATATGTAGAATAAAATAGAAAGCAAACAAGATTGAAGTCAGAACTATTTACTCTCTGAAAATGGTATGTTCCTATGTGTTAGGTTTCTGGTGTAGAGTGACTAATCAACCTCATTTGTACTTCCTCTGAGTTTAGGACGTTAGCTTCAGATGAATTATTGTGACTCTGGTTTTAACCTGGAGAGATTATGCAGAACTACTCTTTGTGAAGTGCTTTGGATCTGACTACTAAGAAGACTCTGGAAACCTCTCTCTCCTGCAAAAGAGTACATAACACATCCTATTCTCTGTAATCCCGCTTTTCTGTCCTGGCTCCTTGCTCAATTGGCAGCTTTTTGGATCACAGTATTTTCTTTACTGTCCAATCTCATCCCAGCTTTTCAGCTCAGAAGATCTTGTCAGTACTTGCTACCCAGAGGACTTAAAATTAATATACTATAGTAGTGCAGCCACATCAATGTTTATAGCAGCTCAAGTCACAGTAGCTAGACTATGGAACCAACCTAGATGCCCTTCAACAAATTAATAGATAAAGAAGTTGTGTATATATACCATATTAATTTTAAGTCC
Organism: Glaucomys volans; assembly: GCA_020662805.1. Taxonomy (NCBI): domain Eukaryota; kingdom Metazoa; phylum Chordata; class Mammalia; order Rodentia; family Sciuridae; genus Glaucomys; species Glaucomys volans. Next base: position 13,993 of record JAJEJO010053068.1, on the reverse strand, counting down.
TCTGGGTATAAACTGAGGAGTGGGATAAGTGGGTCAAAAGATGGATCCATTGCAAGTGTTCTGAGGAATCTCCACACTGCTTTCCAGAGTCTCGCTAAATTGCTTAGGACCTCGCTAATTTTCTGAGGCTGACTTTGAACTTGTGCTCCTCCTACCTCAGCCTCTTGAGCTGCTAGGATTATAGGCATGTGCCACCATGCCTACTATCTCTTTGCTTTCAAAAAATACAATTTATAAATAAAAAAACACATGTTTAATGGATATAATTTCATGAGCTTGCACATAGTCAGACACCCATAAATTCATCACTACAATCAACATATCTTTACACAAATACACACACACACACGTACACATCCCTCCAATAATTTTCTCATTTGCTTTTATTTTTGTTTTGTTTTTCTGGTGACAACACTTAACAGGAAATTTATGCTCTTCCAAAATTTTCTAAGTGCATCATACACTATTGTTAAACATGAGTACTCTGCTGTAGACTAGATCTCTAGAAACTAGTCATATTGTTTCAATAAGACTTCGTGGTCATTGAACAACAATTCCCATGACCTCCACCCTTAGTACATGGCAACCACCACTCCCTTCTCTGCTTTTAGGTATTTGACTTTTTACACAACTTCTTTCAGTGGAGTCATGCAGGATTTATCTTCTGGGACTTACATCACTTACCATAATTTCCCACATACAATTTCTCCCTATCCACACTAACCTTTGCATTTTTTTGATAGTATCTATTATAACAGGTATAAGGTTATATCTTTAATGTTTTTGTTTGCATTTACCTGGTGAATTGTGATTTTAACTCCCTTTTAATTTACTGAAGCCATTCATATGACTTCTTTGGAGAAATGTATATTCAAGACCTTAGCTCTTTTAAATAATTGGATTGTTGGTGGATCCAAGATGGGGGAGCTCAGGGGAGGCTGCATTCCTTGCTGCCCTTGGGATTCAAGCAGAGGAAATACTTTTTCTTTGCAAGGTAACCTTCACGGCACACCTATTTCTTGCTGTTTGCCCACCCTACCCTGTTTGCCCATGAATGACCACCCACCATTTGCAAGTTTGGCCAACTTTTACCTGCCCATCACCTGTTGCCCAATGTCCACTCACCAATAACTGGCTGTTTGCCCACAGACTGCCTACAGACTGCCTGTGGAGCACCTGCTGTCCACTGCTGCTTGGAAGGCCACTGTCATGGTACCTGCAGGGTATAAGTGGCCACCACCATCTTGGGACAATGACTAGGGCCTGCAGGTTTGCTGCTGACACTGCTGCCATCTTGGGACACAGCTGCCTCAGTCTGGGAACACTGGCAAGGGCCTGGAGATATATTGTTGGGGTACCTGCAAGTCTGGCTGCACCTGAGGTCTTCCTGCTGGGTGTGCTCGTGGCCACCATCTGGCTACCTCTTTACAGACTGGCTCCTATTTCTGAGTGCATCTCTGGTGGTCTCTCTGCAAGTTGGAAGGGCATTGAAATCTTGGGATTGTAGCAAGACAGAGCTTGGGAATTTGAAATCCCTTAGACTGCAGCTGCAGTTGTGTGGGCCAGTCTGAGTCTGGCAAGCCTGTGGAAAGCTGGAGACTTGGGACAGTTCCCCAAAGGAGCACAAGTTGGAGAAACTGGAGAAACCTGAGCTCTCTCCAGCACACTGAATCCTGAAGTGTGTGGAGACAGAAGGTGCTGGATACAATGGGTGGGAAGACTGGAAGAGGATATGAAGTCTTTTGTTATTTCCTTGCCCAGCAAACTGGTATTGCATACACTGGACTGGAGCTACGATCAAGCTTCAGACAAACCCACTAAAAACAGAGAATGGAAGTTGAGAAAAGTTTTGAAAGCTAACAGAAGCAATCATTCAATTTTCCATAAAGACTTTTTTTTTTTTTTGCTTTCTCTCTCACATCTCTACCATCCTTGAATCCAAAAATTTTTCATGCATCAATTTATTGAGGAATGGGATGTCTGAATAGTATATTATAGATTTGTTGTGCATTCTTATATTTTTACTTTTCTCTTTTAATCTTTAGTTTTTCTCTCACTTATCGGTTCCCTGGATTCTCTTTCTCATGTCTCTCCTGCTTACAGCCAACATCCATTGACTGCTCCTTTACACTTACTAAAAATTTTTACCTTTAACTTCTCACCTTCTCCCTCAAACATCACAACCCACATGACCTCTGTTCCCTCTTTGTCTTTCATTTGAAATGATTAATTCTTTTATTAAGCTTATTGTTTATATTGCAGACAATAGTTGAACACATTTTTGTTTATTGGGACAAAACTGTAGATGCCTTAATAAGAGCTATTTGGTTTAAGGTTGAATATTGTTTGCATTGGGTAGTGCTAATATTGGTGTCCCCCTTAAAGATGAGGTACTGGAAGAATTCAGGGACACTATAAGACTACAGGGTAGAAATTGTACTGCCCCAGATCCATACCACTAGATGGAAAGGTAAACAAACAACATGAAAAAGCAAAGTGCCTCAAACAAAGCAAGATGTTCCAAGAACAGAATCCACAGACAATAAAGTAGAAGAAATGTCAAAGGAGTTTAGAGGGTACATAGTTAGACTAAACTTCAAAATAAAGTATGGTATCTGAGAGAAACACAGGAAGTGAAATATCACTTCAATAAAGAGACAGAGATTATAAAATGGAATCAAGCAGAAATCCTCAAAATGAAGGAAACAATTAACTAAATTAAGGATTCAATGGAAAGTATTACCATGAGATTAGAACACTTGGAAGACAGAACAGCAAGCAATGAAGACAAAATTTATACTCTTGAAAATAACATTGACTGTACAGAGAAGATGGAACAAAACCATGAACAGAACCAGAACTTCCAAGAAATATGGGATAACATAAAAAGACAGAATTTAAGATTTATCAGAATACAGGAAGGTGTGGAGATACAGACAAAAGAAATGTGCAATCTTTCAATAACATAATACCAGAAAATTTCCCAAATCAAAAGAAAGAACTCAAAAATCAACTACAAGAGGCTTGCAGGACCACAAATGTACAAAAGGATCCACACCAAGGCACATTACAATGAGAATGACTAAAGTATACCACAAGGATAGAATTTTAAAGGCTGAGAGAGAAAAAAGATCAAATTACATATAGGGGGAAATCAATTTAGATCTCAGGTGATTTCTCAGCCCAGACCCTCAATGCTACATATATCAAGCTATGAAAGAAAATGGGTGACAACTGAGAATTTTATATCCAGGAAAACTAAGCTTTAGATTTGAAGAAGTAAAAACTTTCCATGACAAAAATGTTGAAAGAATTCACAACTACAAAAGTGGCAGTACAAAACAGTCTTAGAAAAAATATTCCATAATGAGTAAATGAAAAAAAAAAAAAAGAAAACCATCAAAAGGAAGAATTATACTAAAGGACAAATCAATCAAAGAGAAACTATTAGTAAATACAAAAAACAAATGGAAAAGAAGTACAATCTTGCATTCTATCAAACCATAGAGGAGTGAAACAAGATATCAACAATAAAATAAAAAATAGAGGCTACTCCAACACCTGGAGACTGAAAAACACACTCTTGAATGATGAATGGAGAGTGGAAGAAATCAAGGAGGAAATAAAAAATTATTCAAGGTAAATGAGAACATCAATTCAACATATCAAAATCTCTGGTATACTATGATGGTAATGTTAAGAGGAAAATTCATTGCATTGAGTTCATTCATTAAAAGAATAAAAAGTCAATAAATAAATGACCTAACATTATTTTTCAAAGCTCTAGATAAAGAAGAACAAATCAACACCAAAAACAGTAGAAGACAAGAGATAATTAAAATCAATGCTGAAATAATGAAATTGCAAAAAGAGAAATGGTTGAAAAACTGACAAAATGAAGCTGGTTCTTTGAAAAAATAACTAAAATTGATAAACCCTTAGTTATACTAATGGAGAGAGGGAGAGAGAGAATTCAAATTACTAAAATTCATGATGAAAAAGGAAATATCATGATGGACACTACTGAAATACAGAAGATAAGTAGAAAGTATTTTGAAAATTTATTCTCAAATAAAATAGAAAATATCAAAGACATTGACAAATTTTCAGGGACATATGATCTACCCAGACTGAATCGGAGGACAATACAATTAAAACAGATCAATTTCAAGCAATAAAATAGAAGATGCTATCAAAATCCCACCAACCAAGAGAAGTCCAGGACCAGACAGATTCTCAGTCAAGTTCTACAAGACTTTTATAGATGAATTAATACCAATATTCCTCAAATTATTTCATGAAATAGAAATTGAGGGAACCCTTCCAGACTCATTCTATGAGGCTAATATCACCCTGATACCAAAACCCAAAAACACATCAAAGAAAAAAACTTCAGACCAATAACCCTGATGAACCTAGATGCAGAAATTCTCCATAAAATTCTGCCAAATTGCACACAAATTCATATTAAACAGATAGTGCACCAGAAACAAGTGGGATTCATCCCAAGAATGCAAGGTTGGTTCAACAAATGGAAATCAATAAGAGTAATTCATCACATCAATTGACTTTAAAGACAAGACTCATATGATTATCTCAATAGATGCAAAACAAGCATTTGACAAAATACAGTACCTGTTCATATTCCAAACACAACAAAAACTAGGGATAATAGGAACAAGCCTCAACATTGTAAAAACTATTTATGTTAAGTTCAAGGCCAACATCACTCTAAATGGAGAAAAATTGAAAGTATTCCCCCCACCCCAAAACTGGAACAAGACAGGGATTGCCTCTTTCACCACTTCTGCTAAATATATTCTTTGTAACTCTAGCCAGAGCAATTAGATAAATGAAAAAATTAAAGATATACAAATAGGAAAAGAAGAACTCAAACTACCAATGTTGCCAATGATTCTATGCTTAAGGCATCCAAAAAATTCCACCAGAAAACTTCTGGTACTCATAAATGAGTTCAGTGAAGTAGCAGGATAAAAAATCAATACCATAAATCAAATGCCTTTCTGTACATCAGTGATGAATCCTCTGAAAGAGAAATTAGAAAAACTACCTACTCAGAATAGTCTCAAAAAAAAAAAAAAAAACCCACTAGGGAATCAACCTAAAAAAAGAGATAAAATACCTCTACAATGAAAACTACAGAACTCTAAAGAAAGAAACTGAAGAGCTTAGAAGATGGAAAGATATCCCAAGCTGTTGGATAGGCAGAATTAATATTATCAAAATGGCTATACTATCAAAAGTGTTATGCAGATTTAATGCCATCTGATTAAAATCCCAACGATATTCTTCATAGAACTAGAAAAGACAATCATGAAATTCATTTGGAAAAATAATAGACCCAGAAGAGCCAAACCAAACCTTAGCAAGAAGAGTGAAGCAGTAGGCATTACAATGCCACATCATAAACTATACTACAGAGCAATAGTAACAAAAATGGCATGGCAATGGCTCCAAAATATACAGATACACCAATGGAATAGAATAGAAGACACAGAGACAAACCCACATGAACATGGTTATCTCAAAGGTGCCAAAAACATACATTGGAGAAAAGATAGCCTCTTCAACAAATGGTGCTGGGAAAACTGGAAATGCTTATAAGCAAAATGAAATTAAATCCCTACCTCTCACACTGCACAAAACTCAACCCAAAGTGGATCAAAGACTTAGGCATTAGAACAGAGACCCTGTGACTAATAGAAGAAAAAGTAGGCTTAAATCTTCATCATGTAAACTTAACATGTAACTTCCTTAACAAGACTCCTAAAATTCAAGAAGTAAAAGAATCAATAAATGGAATGGATTCAAACTAAAAAGCTGCTTCTCAGCAGAGAAAGCCTACAGAATGGGAGAAAATCTTTACCCCAAGCACCTCAGATGGAGCAATAATCTCCAGGATATATAAAGAACTCAAAAAACTTAACACCAAAAAAAACATAACCCAATCAATAAATGGGCGAAGGAACTGAAAAAAACGCTTCACAGAAGAAGAAATAAAACTGATCAACAAACATACGGAAAAATGTTTAACATCTCTAACACTTAGAGAAATGAAAATCAAAACCACAAGATTTCATGTCACTCCAGTCATAATGGCCATTATTAAGAATATAAGCAACAATAGCTGTTGGCAGGGGTGTGGGGGGAAAGGAACACTCATACATTGCTGGTAGGACTGCAAATCAGTGCAACCACACTGGAAAGAAGTATGGAGATTCCTCAGAACACTTGGAATGGAACCACCATTTGACCCAGTTATCCCACTCTGTCATACCCAAAGAACTTAAAATCAGCATACTACTATGATGCAGCCACATCAATGTTTATAGCAACTCAATTAGTAATAGCTAAACTATGTAACCAACCTAGATACCTTTCCACAGACAAATGAATAAAGAAATTGTGGTACATATACATAATGGAATATTACTCAGCCTTAAAGAAGAATGAAATTTTGACATTTGCAGATAAATGGATGGAGCTGGAGAATATCATGCTAAATAAAATAAGCCAAATCCAAAAAACCAAAGTACGAATATTTTCTTCCATAAGCAGATGCTGATCCATAGTGAGGGAAGCAACTTGAAATTGTGCAGCAGGGAGTTAGTGGAGGGGAGGGTGTGTGGGGATGGAAATGGCAGTAAAACAAGACAGACATTATTACCCTATATACATGCATGATTCCACGACCTGTGTGACTCTGCACCATGTATAGACAGAGTGCATTCTGCTATCATGAATAATTAAATAGAACGATTTTTTAAAAATTGGGTTGTTTGTTCTGCTATTAAGTTGTAGGAGTTCCTCATCTATTTTAGATACTAACCCCTTTGCAGATATATTAATTGCAAATAATTTTTCTCATTCTGTAGTTTGCTTTTCCTTTTTATTGTTTCCTTAACTATGCAGAAACTATTCAATGTTTTGTAATATCTCTTCTCTATTCTAATTTTATTGCCTATACTTTAGGTATCATATCCAGGAATTGATGCTGAGACCAATGCCCAAGAAGTTTTCCTCCATGTTTTTTCATAGGAGTTTTAGAATCTCAGCTCTTACTTTCAGGTATTTTATCAATTTTCATATTATTTTTGTGAATCATCTAAGATAAGGCTTCAATTTGTTTCTTTTGCCTGTGGATATCCATTTTTTCTAACATTGAATTTTGAAGATTCTTTCTTTCCCCACTCTGCATTCTTGGCAACCACACAGAAGATCATTTGACCATTATATGCATTGTGTTTCACTTCTGCACTGTCTACTCATTATCATTCATCGATAGGTGTATCTTTATACTTGAATCATATCTTTCTAATTAGTGAAATTTTGTGATATATTTTGAAATCAAGAAATATGATGTTTCTACTTCATTTTTTTCTTCTTTTTCCTTAAGATCACCTAGGCTATTCTGAATTTTTTGTGGTTTCATATGGTTTTAAGCATTGCTTTTTTCTAATTCTTTCAAAAATTGTCATTGGAATTTCGATAGGGTTGGCATAGATCCCCTGGATAATATAGATTTTTTTAAAAGTCATCTTCCACTCCATGAACCAAAATGTTTTTACACTCACTTGTGTCATCTTTAATTTCCTTCAAGAATATTATATATTACTATGTAGCTGTCAGTGTGCAAGTTCTACACTTCTTTGGTTAAGGTAATAATTAAGCACTTTATTTATTTTGTTGCTATTATAAATTGCAATATTTTCTTAAATTCCTTTTTCTAGTTTGCTCTAGTATATGGGAACACCACTAATCATTCCATGTTGATTTTGTATTGCATGTTTTCATTGAATTTATGAGGTTTAATAGTTTTTCTTTCTGTGAAGGCTTTACTAGTTTCTAATAAAAGATGTTGTAATTTTCAGGGATAATTTTACTTCTTTAATTTCTAATTAGAATGTCTTGCCTAATTTATCTGGCTGGGACTTCCATACTTCAATGATGAAGAGAATTGACCAAGGTTGGTCTTATTTCTGATCTTTAAGGACAAACTATAAGGTTATCACTACTAAATATGAAAATAGTTGTGAATTTGCCATAATGTGTTAATTATTTTGAGGTATGTTCCTTCTACATTTAATTTCGTTGAGAGAGTTTAATTTCATGATCATCATGAAATGATGTTGAAGTTTTTTAAAAATTCTTTTTCTGTGTGCCTTGAAATGTTCCTGCTTTTTGTTTTACATTCTATTAACATAGCATGTTACATTTATTGATTTGAATATATAAATCATCTTTGTATCCCAGAAAAAAATCCCACTTGATCATGGTGTTTGATCCTTTAATGAGCTGTTAAATTTGTCTTGCTAGTATTTCTTGAGGATTTTTGCATTTATGCTTATTAAGAATATTTAGTTGTGTTATTCTGGCTTCAGTATCAGGATAATACTGGTCTCATAAAATGAATTTGGAAGTGTTCCCACTGTGTCGTAGTTTGGAAGAGTTTGAGAGAAATTGGTGCTAATTCTTTAAATGTTTATTAGAATTCACCAGGGAAGCCATCTGGTCCTCTGATTTGCCTCATTGGGTGAATTTTTATTACTGATTCAATTTCTTTTCCTCGATATTCTGTTTGGGTTTTTAAAAAATTTTTTATGATTCATTTTCAGTAGGTTATGTGTTTCTAGAAATTTATCACTTTATTTTGTGTTATCCAATTCATTGGCATATAATTGTCAATAGTATTCTCATGATTATTTTTGGTTTTGTGTCATCAGTTTTTTTATTTTATTTATTTTAATTTTGTCTCTTTTTCTTAGTTTATCAATTTTATCAATGTTTAAAAATTCTTTATTTGATTTTTCTATTATTTAATTTTAATTCTAATCAAATACATATTTTCTCTCCTGCTAATTTTAAACTTAGTTTGTTCCTCTTTTTCTAGTTCTTTCTTTGTAAACTTAGGTGGTTTATTTGTGATATTTCTTTTTTAAGCGTAGTTATTTATAAATTCCTTTCTTCAAACATTTGCTTCATACAGTAAGTTTTCTTGTGTTGTATTTTGATTTTCACTTGTTTCAAGATATTTTCTGATTATTCTTTTGTTTTATTTCATCTGATATGTGTGCAACAGTCTGTTGTTTACTATTAATATATTTTTAAATTTTAAAATTTTTCTTCCATTATTAGTTCAGGTTTCATTCCAATGTGGCCTCAAATGGTACTTGGATACCAAGACACTGGATGCACTCTTACCTTTCTCTTTCTGCTTAGGGAGAAATTGCAGATGAGGTCTTCCTCAGTGCTGAGCAAGGTCAGTTGTTTCTTACTTTTCATAAACTTGTCAAATGCTGCTTAACATGGAAAGTAAACAGGTAAGAAAATGGACCTTTTAAAAACAAATTATTTTGAAATTAAAATAAAATTCTTAAGAGGTTTTATTTCTATGATTCAAAATACCCAGCAGTGAAGGGATATGGTTAGGAAAAGAAGAACTTAAACTATCACTATTTGAAGATGATATGATTCTATATTTAGAGGAGACCAAAAATTCCACCAGAAAATTCCTAGAACTCATAAATGAATTCAGTAATGTGGCAGGATATAAAATCAACACTCATAAATCTAATGCATTCTTATTCATAAGTGATGAATCCTCTAAAAGACAATTTTGGAAAACAACCCCATTCACATTAGCCTCAAAACAAACAAACAAACAAACAAACGAACAAAAAAAACCAAATACCTGGGAGTCAATTTAACAAAAGAGGTGAAAGACCTGTACAATAAGAACTACAGAACACTAAAGAAAGAAATTAAACAAAACCTTAGAAGATGGAAAGATCTCCTATGTTCTTGGATAGGTAGAATTAATATTGTCAAAATGACCATACTACCAAAGTGCTATATAAATTCAGTGTGATTCCAATTAAAATCCCAATGATATTCCTCATAGAAATAGAGAAAGCAAGTATAAAATTTATTTGGAAGGATAAGGGACCCAGAATAGCCAAAGTAATCCTTAGCAGGAAAAGCGAAGTAGGTGGTATCACAATACCAGACCTTCAACTATACTACAAAGCAATAGTAACAAAAATGCATGGTATTGGCACCAAAATAGGCAGATAGACCAATGGTGCAGAATAGAGGACACAGAGACAAACCCACATAAATGCAGGTTTCTCATACTAGACAAAGGTGCCAAAAACATACAATGGAGTAAAGACAGCCTCTTCAACAAATGGTGCAGGAAAAACTGGAGATACATATGCAGCAAAAAGAAACTAAACTCCTATCTCTCACCCTGCACAAAACTCAACTCAAAATGGATCAAGGACCTGTGAATTAGGCCAGAGACCCTGAACCTAATAGCAGAAAAGTAGGTCCAAATCTTCATCATATCGGCTCAGGACCAGACTTCCTTAACATGACTCCCAAAGAACAAGAAATGAAAGCAGGAATCAATAAAAAAGCTAAAAAGTCTTTTCTCAAAGGAAACAATCAACAATGTGAAGAGAGAGCCTACAGAGTGGGAGAAAACCTTTGCTACATAGACTTCAAATACAACACTAATCTCCAGAATTTATAAAGAGCTCGATAAATTTTACACCAAGAATACAAATAACTCGATCAATAAATGGACTAAGGAACTGAGCAGACACTTCACAGAAGAACTACAAGCAATCAACAGATGTATGAAAAAATGTTCAACATCTCTCTTTTTTCTTTTTTGACCTAAATCATTTTTTAAAATTTATTTATTTTGATTCATTGTACACAAATGGAGTATAGCTGTTTTTTCTCTGGTTGTACACAAAGTAGAGTCACACCATCTGTGCATTCATACATGTACACAGGGCAATGATGTCTGTCTCATTCTGTTATTATTATTAGCCACCCATCCCGAAGCCACCACTCCCTTCCCTCCATGCATTCTATCCTTCCTCCATTCTTGCCTCCCTTCCACCCCACATTATGCATCATCATTCACTTATCAGAGAGATCATTCAGCCTTTGGATTTTTAGGATTGGCTAATCTCACTTAGCATGACAGTCTCCAACATCATCCATTTACCTGCCAATGCCATAATTTTATTCTTTATGGCTGAGTAATATTCCATTGTGTATATATACCACAGTTTCTTTATCCATTCAACATCTATAGTAATAAGAGAAATGCAAATAAAAACTACCCTAAGATATCATCTCACCCCAATTAAAATGGCTATTATCAAGAATACAAGCAACAATAGGTGTTGGCAAGGATGTGGGGAAAAAGGTACACTCATACATTGCTGGTGTGGGTACAAATTGGTGCTGCCACTCTGGAAAGCAGTGTGGAGATTCATTTGAAAACTCAGAATGGAACCACCATTTGACCCAGCTATCCCTCTCCTTGGCCTATACCCAAAGGACTTAAAATCAGCATACTACAGTGATACAGCCACATCAAGTTTTATAGCAGTCCAATTCACTATAGCTTCATTGCGGAACCAACCTAGATGTCCTTCAATAGATGAATGGGTAAAGAAACTGTGGTATACATACACAATGGAATATTATTCAGCAATAAAGAATAATAAAATTATGACCTTTGCTGGTAAATGGATGGAGTTGGAGAATATCATGTTAAGTGAAATAAGCCAATCCCATAAAACCAAAGGCCAAATGATTTCTTTGATAAGTGGTTGATGACACATAACACGGTTGGGGGGAGGTAAGTGAAGAATGGAGAAAGGTTGCATTGTATAGAGGAAATGAGGAGTGGGGAGGGGTGGGCAGGAAAAGATAAGAGAATGAGACAAACATCATTACCCTAAGTCTATGTATGATTACATAATTTGTATGATTCTACTTTGTGTACAACCAGAAAAATGATAGCTGTATTCCATTTGTGTACAATGAACCAAAAAAAAAAAAAAATCAAAAAGATTAGAATGCTTTCAAATAGCCAACTTTTTACTTAAACTATCTATTATTTTTGTCACTTTTCTTATCATCTAGAAGGAAATTTCAAAAGTAGGCATGCAATATACACTTAATAAAAATAAAACAGGTGAAAAAATATATAATCAAAGACTCAAATTGGGGAACACTCTATTGACTACAATAGTTCTGATTCTATTATTTTAAATATAGAAATCATGCAGATTAGAGGAGGATATCATTCTTGAGCACCATGAGTGACCTGAACAAATCACATGGGGTAAGAACAGAAACCTGTGAAAGCATTTTATTTTATTTTATTTTTGGCCACACAATATCTGTATTCATTATCAACAGATATTGAGAGTAATGTAAAACTGGTAAATTCTTATCTTCTTTCTCGTGATTATTGTGTGAGTTCTCTAACAGGTTCTAATCTTTGAAATGATATAAATAGTTTTATACAAAGATGAGATTAGGAAAAAAAAAATCTTCACTCTAATAGTCAAATCCAAGTTTTTCACCACATTGCCTTGAGGAAAAAAAAGGAGAAAGAAAAGGAAATTTGCTTTTGTATTTTGAAGAAACTAAAGAATATTTGCTGAAATTACTTTTTGTTGTAAATATATGATTTGGCTTAACCAATGTTTCCATATCAAAATTTAGTGTAACTACAAGGAAAAATGAGAAAAAATGCATCAATTCTATATGGACAACCTCATTTTTCAGTTCATTTCCTATACTTGGCACAAAGTTTTCCTATAAGTGTAAAAAAGAGTCAAGTATATTTTGCCAAAGCACAGCATAAGTTCATGAATCTTAGTGTATAGCTTTTCAGAACCTGTTGTTATAATTGTTCTATGTTACTATTAGTTGTTAGTATATTACCATACCTCATTTATGAATTAAACTTTAGAGGGGACATTGAGGAATTTCCATCAATTGGCATAAAGTCTCAGTTATACAGAATGTCCATGTGAAAAATGGGCAAGGTCTTTAAAGTACTAAAATAATTCTGATACCCAGAATGATTTACTCAGAAAAAGTATCACTCAAAAATGAATGACAAATAAATAAATTTTCAGACATTACAAAGCTGCAAATATTCATCATTAGCAGATCTATACCCCCGAACTGTTCAAAGATATTTTTCAGGTACAAGGAAATTAACATTAGACAGACAGACAGACAGACAGATAGATAGATAGATAGAGATCTACACAGATCGAAGAGCATCAGAAATGCAAACAATATGGATAGCTGTGTAATAGCATTTTTCTGATAATTTTAAGAGCTTTAAAAGATAATTGACTATTTTAATCCATTTGAAGAGCATAAACACAAAGGACCAAATTATAGAATTTTAGCTCTTTTAATTTCTTTTTCTGTGTGTGTAATAATATATCACTTGAAGATAGACTGTAATAAGTTGAAGATGAAATCCCAACATGAAATAGATCAAAAGTAAAAGCAGGCACCTGGTACATCAGCCCCAGCCCAGAGACCCAGGCATACCCTATCCTGGCCCCAGTTTGTAATCTAGTGTTACTGAAGAATAGGAGATGAGGTATTGGAAACCAGTTAGGACACCACAAGCCTATAGGGGGGAAGATACAATACCTCAGATTCTCATGGATAGAGGAGAAGATACAGGAGCAATATGAGAAATCAGGGGAAGAAAGTATCTCAAACAAACCTCGATGCTATATCAACAGAATCCAATGATAGCAGGGCAGAAGAAATGTCAGAAAGGGAGTTCAGAGTGGACTTAATTTAAATGACCAGAGAAACAAATGATGTGATGAGAGCAAATGCAGGCAATTATTGATTGCACCAATCAACAGTTAAAAGAACAGTTATAGGAAGTTAAAGATCATTTCAATAAAGGGATACAGATCTGAAAAAAAAAAAACAAACTGAACTCCTGGAAATGACAATTAACCAAATTAAAAACTCAAAAGACAGTATAAGCAGCAGCCTAGATCACCTGGAAGACAGAACCTCAGACATTGAAGACAAGACATTTAATCTTGAAAACAAAGTTGAACAAATGGAGAAAATGGTAAGAAGTCATGAACCAAGCCTACAAGAATTATGGGAG
>JAJEJO010053067.1:0-85944 GCA_020662805.1 Glaucomys volans | reverse complement strand
GGGTGGGAGCGGGATGGGGGGTAAAAATAATAACAGAATGTGTGACAGATAAAAAAAAAGTTTACTAATCCATTATAATTGTACATAATAAAAAAAAACCTTGAAAAATACTAAATGATTAAAAATATTTAAAAAAATAATAAATAAAAAATAAAGTAAAAAAAAGAAGTCTGTAAAAATAAAAAATTTAAAAATTTAGAAAATAAAAATAAGAAGCAATAATAAAAATATGAAATGGAAAATATTTCTCCATTAAGTATGTGGATTTTAGATATTAACTGTATTCTTTGCTTTCTGTAAATAATTTATATTTATAAACTCAATCCCATTCTAAATGCTAAGATAGTGAAAGAGAGAGTCAAAATCAAACTAAAATGATAATTTCAATGAAATTGTAAGGGAGTGAGAGATATGCCCTTTACTTCTTCCTTAGTTATTATGGTTTATTATTGTTCAGACCTGACAATGTCTCTATAAAAGCTCATTTGTAGCAAGACCTGGTGGTTCACACCTATAATCCCAGAAACTCAGGACACTGAGGCAGAAGGATTGTAAATTCAAGGCCAGCCTCAGTAATTTAGCAATACCATGAAAATCTTGGCAACATCCTGTCTCAAAAAAAATAAAAAAAAAGACTGGGAATATAGCTGAGTGGTGAAGGCACCCCTTGGTACAATACCTGGAACAAAAGGGGAAAAAAAAGCTAATATGTCGGGTAATATAGTGATATTCAGAGTAAAAGGATTGGATTATGAGAGCTAAAATCCCTTCCATAAATTAATAATGGACCACTCAGTTGTAACCTAAGGTAGGTGGGATATGACTGAAGTATCTAGGTCTCCAGGGGTGTGGCCTTCAGCTATATATTGCCTGTGACTCCTTTGTCTCTCTGCTTTTCTGCAGTAATGAAATAGACTTTCTAACATTCACTTCCACCATGATGTTCTGCTTCACCTCAAGGCCAGAGCAAGGAAAGTAACTGGTCATTGACTGAGAAATCTGAAACTACAAACCCAAAATAAACTTTTTCTCCTCTAAGTTATTCTTGTCAGTAATTGTGGTCACAGTGACACCGAATTGACTAACAGTGGGCTTTTGGGCTGGAACCAGGGAAACAATGAATTAAGGGTGATTAATAAGAGAAAATCACTAGACTTATTAATTTTACATGTACATATATATCTTCACAAACTAGTGGAATTTGAAGAAATTGTAATAAGGGCACTTTATTTTTGCTTGTATCTCTGAGCACATTTTGCAGGTGTCTCCTTTGTTCTGAGTCACTTTGGGTTTTAGAATCTACATGTTTGACTTATTAAAATCTCAGGATGAGTCAAGACTAACCCCCAAACAACAGTAACTTTCTTGTTGCTGGCACGGAACAACCAGATCAATCTTGAAATAATGATGATCCACAGTACACCTGATCAAAATTACCTGATTTTGTAGCTGTTGAGTGCCTCCAGCTATGCAATTTTTGCCATCATTTCCCTTCTAGACAAAACTCATTATCAACACCTAGAAGAGAGGGCTAATAACATGCATTCCCCTTGTCTTCCTAGTACAGCTACACTGGTTTAAGCTCCTTTCTTGCTTTTCACCATTACTATTTTCATTTGGTTTTTGATGTAGTGGCCAGATATGATTTGTTGGACTTCCATAGTCAGGTCTATAAGCTAGGACTCCAGAAACAAAGTGACTAAACTATCATCATTCTTTTATGCATTTGGACAAGGAAAAATGAAAGTGTGAAAGGATGGAAGGATGAATATATGGACTAGGGTAGTAAATTCTAATGCCATTACTAAGAAATACAGGGAGTGATAAGGAAGTTAGTGGAAGATAAATGTTACTTCAGTTTGTTTATTAATGTTAATTACAACGGCATATAACAGTCTCTGGTGGCCAAGCCTATTCTAGATTTGTCATATGAATAATATTACTTCCACAAGAAACTTTTGGCTTGCTGCAAGAAGGAATACACAGCCCTATTCGAAGTTACAGTTCCTCAAGTGATTTTATATTTCTGAAATGTAGCAGAATATGACACTGCATAATATTCAAGTTTTGCATATGTTAATTTTGAGAAAAGGGAGATATTAGAATAGTTCTCTGCTCATCCCCATTTCCCTAAAATCAGGACATAAACTTGAAAGGATGTTCTTTCTTCATACTCTATATGGAAGGGCAAAAGTAAATAACTAGGGAAAAAAAGACTCTTATCAACCCAGATATGGCATGAGAGGAAGCAACATGACAACTTTTCTAAAACAGTCTTTACCTTTATTTAGTTTCCCCATATATTTGCATTCATAGAATTTATCATTCCTAGAATCTCAATGCACATTTCCTTTCTTTTGTCTCTTTTTCAAAGAATTATTTTTGTGTACTAAGATTCTGCATAATCTCAAATTTTAACCACCTCTGAATTATTAATTTTCGAGTACTTCTACATATATGCATAATGAATACATTGAAATGCTTCTGTTTGCTTTTTTCTCATTAACCTGTCTTGTGTCTGTCTAAATTTGCAGGACCTCAGGCAATGAGCCAAGTGTAAGTATGGGAAAATATATGCTTTCCTTCATTATGATACTGTCCCAAAATTTTCAAATATGTTCTTCAATGACCCTTAAATAGAAAGCTAGAAATTGGGTAATTTTATAGTGTTTTCTAAGCATGAAGGATTGTAACAATTTTACTTAAATAAAAATTATGCTGAGAAAAATTAACTTTCATGATTGAAAACCATAACAAACACAAAACATGTTGGATGGAGGAATTGCCTGAGATTTTACAAAATGAATGCTAATTCCTTGAAGTGCTTGAAGTGTTTATACTATTTCCTTTTAATTGTGAAAAAAAGTTGAAAATCAGAAGTAATTTGTTCAACAATGTGTGAACCATTTGACATCTAACATTTTATGGTATACACACATATATATGCACATGTGTGCTCTCTTTATATATGTACACTATATAGATGTAAATATACACATATACTAGGCAAGAGATCTTCAAGATGGTTTGCAAACATTGGACTTCACCAATGATTTTTACTAAAGTGCACATTTAAACAGTAATACAAACAATATTCACTTATTTAATGCTCAAAATGAGATTTTCATGAGCGGAGATTCATATTCTTATTAAAAGTTATATTCTGGCTATAGTGTCCTATTCCTGGAGATGCTGTTTTAGAAAAGTTGTATAGTGATGATAATCAAATAGTGAAAGCCAAACATTTTGCTAACGCTTTGTAAATAATAATTCCTTATTTATTCATGTAAATATATGTTCAGTGACAATTGGAATTGATTTATTAGATTATAAAATAAAAAAGATAGGCTTATGAGGGAGTATTACACGGAATTGGAAAGGTGTTGGTGTGAGAGTCTTGGAAATATCCCAGTCTGTATTATATTGCTAGGCAAGAATGTATAATGATAGGTCACAAAAATAAGATGGCCTAGAAAAACCAGAGGGCATGAAGTGATCACAGTAGAGTTCTGGGATTGGATGACTGATAAGAAAAGTGGACAACAAGAGAGATCATAAGGAGCTGAAATGAAATTTTTCTTTCTTTCAAATTGTACTTTTAACTAATGTTGTGACAGACCCCCAAATTAAATAATCAATGAATAAGTAAATAGTTACATATCAGTTAAGATTCTTACTCCAAATTAAGAATCTAGTCTCAAGGTTAAAACAAAGACACAAGACTTAAAACACTTTATATGGAAGATGGCAGAATAGAGAGTTTGCCTCCCTGGTGGCTCCAAGAAAATCAAACAGGCAGCTTTTCAACAAGGTGAGTGAATGAACTAGAATTAGGGAGAACTTTACTGAAATTTAATACTGGACACTCAAAAAAGATTGGGAACTCAGGAGACAGAATAAAATAAAATAAAATAAAATAAAATAAAATAAAATAAAATAGTAAAATAATAAAATAAAGGAAAAATCCCCAGTCCCAATGCTACAGCTTGAGGCACAAGTCAGAACAGTCCCTCTAGAAATACATTACAGCAATAAGGGAATTAAAGGAAACTCCATTCTTGGGAGAACTGAGGCATGTTGGGGTACAGAGGGATCAGAAATCAGAGTCACCACTCAAACATCCAGTAAATTGCACTGCACAATATACTTGTGCAGGAAAAAAGTCTCTACCTCTCCCTGTAGCATGCAGAAGACAGCAGAAGGAACCATTTTGCAGCCATGACATGAGGAGGTGGCTGCTGGCAGAGCCATTTTCTGGCAGATCCAAGTCTGGCTCAATAAACAAGGTGGGTAAACCCAAGCTGCAGGACAGAGACCTGCATGGGTCTAAGTGATCAGGAGAAAATCAAGCATGGAGAGAGGATTTCACAGGGGAGTACTAGTCAGAGAAACCCACCTGGCTTCCCTTTCCCCTTCCAATATGGCTGTTCATAGGACCTGAATGGAGAGAGGCACCTGTTCGGGAATTCAAAAGGGTTGGGATGGGAGAGTTTGTGTTTGGAGACTTAATCAGAGACCAAGAATCATGGGGTCCACATGTGAGGTAGTGGGCTAAGAGGAGGCTCCTACACCATGCCAATGGAACCCAAAAGAGATTCCTGGGGTGTAGTCTTCCAGTATGGACCAGCAATTGTTGGGACCTGGAATCTTCAGACCAATTGGCATTTAGCAAAGAGACTAGAGCATACTTAGGCCTACACCCTGCCTTCAGGAGTTCCACCTCCAGGAATACCCTCTCATCCTAGCCACAACCACCCACACTGAGGGTGGAGCAAGCATCAAACTCCATAAAACCCCACATTTGTACCATTGCATCAATTTATTGAGAAGTGGAATGTTATTTCTATTTTTAATTTATTTTTTCTTTTTACATTTTTTTGCACTTCTCTGTTTCCCTTGAATCTATTAATCTCTTTTTTCTGCTAACAGCTAACCTGTTATTCCCTTTCACTATTAATGTAAGTTTTTACTTAAATTTTCTCTCCTACTTTCTCATAAGCATCATACTCTACACCTTTTCTCTCTTTGTCCACCATATGAAATTATAAACCCTTTTGGCAACTTACAGTTTTTACTGTAGGTGATAAGTGAACACATTATTTCTGTTTATTGCAGCAAAACTGTACATGTTGTAGTAGGAGTTATTTGGTTTAAGGCTGTATATTGTTTGCAATGGGTGCTATTAATATTGGTCTTTCCCTTAAAGCTGAGGTACTGGAAACATTCAGGGACACTTTAAGTCTACAGTGTAGAAACTGTCCTGCCTCAAATCCACACCACTAGATGGATAGACACACGAACAGCTTTAAAAAAAAAAAGCAAGGAAATATATCATCCCAAACATACCAAGTTACTTCAGTAATAGAATCCATTGACACCACAGTGGAAGAAATGTCAGAGAAAGAGTTTAGAATGTACATAGTTAAACTGATGTGTGAGGTAAAGGACAATGTAAGGTGTGAAATCAGAGATAAAATTCAGGAGCTGAAAGATCACTTCAATAAAGAGGTGTAGATTCTGAAAAGAAATCAAGAAGAAATCCTTGAAATGAGGGAATCAATAAACCAAAATAAAAATTCAATGGAAAACATCACCAAAGACTAGATCACTTGAAAAACAGAACTTCAGGCAATGAAGACAAAATATATAATCTTGAAAATAAAGTTGACCATGGAGAAACAAAATTAAGAGAACATGAGATCTTGCAACTGCAGCATGGCAGAGCCTATAGAAACTGAAGTCTCAGAATTAAGTTTCTCTTTTTAAAATATGCCAGAAAGGACAAAAAAAAAGTATTTGTATGATTGTTGCTGCATTTCTATTTTGGATAACGTGTTTTGTTGCAGCTTCACTTGCTATATTTTTCCACATAGATCTGTCTAATTTTATGTAATTTTTCAAGTAATTAGAAATTTTCTTGATACCTTATTTCTTTTTCAATCTCTTTCCCTTTCCTTCTCATTTTCATCCCTATTCCCTTCTCTCCCTATTTTAGTCAGTTTTTTTTTGTTTTGTTTTGTATTTTTACTGCTGTAAAGGACCTTACCAAAATAATTGTAAAGGAGGAAAAGTTTATTTAAGGGTTCATAGTCTCAGAGGTCTTAGTCCATAGAAGACTGACTCCATTCCTCAGGGCTCAAGGTGAGGCAGAACATCATGACAGAAGAGTATGGGAAGCAGCTCACCTGATGATCAGTAAGCAGTGAAACTCCACTCTCCAGATATATACCCCAAAGTCATACTTCCAATGAGCCACATCCTCCAGTCACATCCCACCTGCCTCCAGTTACCACACAGTTAATTCCATCAAGTGATTAATTCACTGATTGGGTTAAGGCTCTCATAACCCAATCATTTCTCCTCTGAACCTTCTTGCATTGTCTCACACATGAGTTTTGGGAGACACCTCACTTCCAAACCAAAGCACTCTCCAACCCTTTTTTTCCTTTTCTTTCTTCCAGTATAATTTATTATTAAGTATACTCTCATTAATCTCTAACCTTTAAGTGATATTCTATATTAAAGAAAATACTAAAACAGATACCATTGAAATCCAGAGGATCATTAGGAAATATTTGAAGAACATATATTCCAATAAATTTGAAAATCTAGAAGAAATGAAAAAAATCTAGTCACATACAACCTACAAAAACTAAATGAAGAAGATGTAAAAAACCTAAACTGACCAATAAGGAGCAATGAGATTGAAGTAGTCATAAAAATATTTTCTAGCAATGAAAAGCCCAGAACCAGATGGATTACCAGCTAAATTCTACCATACCATTGAAGAACTAATGTCAATATTCTTCAATTTATTGTGTGAAATGGAAAGAGGGAGAACTACCAAACTCTTTCTCTGATACCAGTATCACTTGTTAGGAAATTTTGAGTAAGGACACATCAAGGAAAAAAAAAAAAAAACTACAAACCAATATTCATGATACACACAGATGCAAAACTCTTTACAGAAATATTAGCAAATAAAATTAAGAAGGACATTTAAAATATTATACCCTATGATGAAATTGATTTAATTCTGTGGATGCAAGGATGGTTCAATGTGCCCAAATCAACACCTGTAATATACCACATAAATAGAATCAATGACAAAATTACATGATTATCTCAATAGATGAATAAAAGGCTTGAACAATATTCAAAGCCTATTCATGATAAAAAGCATAAAGAAATTTGGGATAAAAAAAAGCTTACTTAAATATCATGAAGGCTATCTCTGACAAATGCAAAATAAACATCATACTCAATGGGGAAAAACTAAAAAAAGTTCTTCTAAAATGTGGAACAAGAAAAGGATGTTCAGTCCCAATATTCCTATTCAGCATAGTAAATAAAATATTAATCAGATTGATTAGGCAAGAAACATAAAATTGATACAAATATGAAAGGACTTCTCCCTATATGAAAAAGAAAAGATCCAATACACAAAGGATCTAAAAATCTCTGCCAGAAAACTGCTAGAACTGATAAATTTAACTAAGTTGGAGGATAAAAATTATCATACAAAACAAATAGCTCCTCTGCAGCTTACTAATGAATCTTCTGGGAAAGAAATAAAAACAAAAAACATTTCATTCAAAATTTCACAAAATATAAGTAAAATCCCGTGGAATAAATGTAATGAAAGAGATGAAAGAACTCGACAAGGAAACTTACAGAATGCTGACAAATAAACTCAAACGAAAATATCAGAAGATAGAAAAACTGACAGAATTTATGAATAGGTAGAATTAATATAATTAAATTGGTCATACTACCAAAATTATTATACAAATTCATTTGATTCCCATCAAAATACTGATATTCTTCTCAGAACTAGAAAAAGCAATCTTAAAGTTCACATGAAATAACAAAAGACCCAGAGTAGCACAAGAGAAAGTCTGAACAACTATTAACCTGGAGATATCACAATACCCAATTCAAATTATACTACAGAGTCATAGTAACAAAATGAATAAATAAATAAAAAGATTGTCACTAGCTTAAGAATATATGTAAATATTATAGTACATATTCATATATTATCATAATATTATCATACATATATAACCATACACATATATTACCATTTCTTAAAATATATATGAATATATTATATATTTACTTACATATATTTTAAACATATATTAAATATTTATAAATGGATATTTATGTATCATTTTAATTATATTTAATATAGTATTTTGTTACATTATGACATTTTGTTATATTTAAAATATTTATATATTTATGTATAAGTTTAATTATATTTATATATTTATATGCTAATTAAATAGAAGATGCAGAAAGAAATTTGCACAGCTACAGTCATTTGATTCTTGACACAATTGCCAAGAACATACACCTGAGAAAAGACAGTCTATTTAACAAGTCCTGCTGGGAAAACCATATGTCTATATGAAAAACTGAACAAGGATCCCTATCTATCTCTCACCCTCTACAAAAGTCAACTCTAAATGGATCAAAGGTCTAGGAATAAGGTCTAGAAAGGTCTAGGAACTTTGCAACTCTCTTTTACTTTCCTTTTCTGTATCTCCTTCTCAGATTCCTCCTACTTTTTCTCTGCTAAATTAGTTGGACTTCTTTTTATGTCCCTCTCTGATATTCTGACATTTTTTCCTCAGTCTCTGGTCTACCACTATGAATTGTCTTCTTGTCCCGTGTAAATATAATGCTCACATTTATTACTTTATCTTGCATATTCTTCCAGTAATTTCTGGTCCAACAATATATGTGATCTCAATTATCCAGAAATTGGTAAGAGGATAAACAAAAGGAAGGATATCTACAAATGGAATATTAATCAACCATACAAATAATGACGTCCTCGCACATTTTATACAACAGATGAACTTTGAAAACATGGTAAATGAAAGAAGTCAAAAATGAAAGACCACATACCATATGTAAATTGATTTGTGTGAAACTGGCTGCATAGGCTGCATAGGCTGCTGAATACAATGAAGATATTAGGAGTTTATTATTAAGGGGATATGAGTTTTCTTTTGTGGAGTGAAAAAACAGTTCTAAAATGTATTTGATGTGATAGATATATAATTCTCTGAATGTACTCACAGATATTTGTACTCCCCCTTTGGGTGAATTGTGATTTACATCTAGATGAAAATGTTAAAAAAAAGAGTAAATACTGGTAGATCTAGACAAATAGATATTTATTTTTTTCATAACTTTTCTTCACCTTAACCAATTGTTAATGTTTGGATGTAAGGTGTCCTCCAAAAGCTCATGTGTCAGACAATGCAAAAAGGTTTGGAGTAGAAATGATCAGGTTACAAGAGCCTTAACCTAATCAGTGAATTAATCCGTGATAGGACTAACTGAGTGAACTAGAGGCAGGTAGGGGTGTGTCTGGAGAAAGTGCATCATTGGTGGGTGTGGCTTTGGGGTATTTCTTTTGTATCTGGAGAGTGGAGTTTCTCTGCTTCCTGATCATCATGTGAGCTGCTTCCATCTGCCACACTTTTCTCCCATGTTGTTCTGCTCCACCTGGAGACCCAAGGAATACAAGCCAGCAGTCTATGGATTGAAATCTCTGAAACCATGAACCATCAAATAAACTTTTTCTCCTCTACAGTTATTCTGATTGGGTCCTCTTAGTCACAGCATCGAAAAAGTTGAATAAAACACCAATTATATAAAAATTCTTGTTCTTTCCATGTGCATCACCATAAGGCAAGGAACTGAAAATTCTAACTAAATTATGGATAACTGATATATTTGTATATTGTCCCTAACTTTTTTGTGATGCTTGCAAATAGGATTCTTGGAATTTTTTTGAGTCTCAGATTCTCAGATTTTAGGGATTTGGGGTAAAAATCTCTTTTTATTAGAGTTGTTTTCTCTTAAATAACACTCCATAGTCTTCTTTCCATTCTAATGTCTATAGAGACAGGGAAGATCTCTTCAATTTTCTGCAATAACCATGCATTCTATTTCTGCATCAAGTTATTCTAAGATCAATATTTCAGGGAACAGAAGTGAGAATGATCTATTTGAAACTTAAAATTCATTTGAGGGAGAAAAATATCACTTCATAGTGAACTTTGTTTTTATAAAGTAAAGCTAAATTAGGACCTATTTGTCTTCTTGTGCTTTAAAATGTTAGTATCCATCTCTTCCATTGCATATAAGGTATTTTAGGAAAGTTCAAACTCTAGAAACATTCATTTTAATAATGATCAGATTATCATTACAATTCCTAAATTAGTATTGTTTTCAATATAAATTGGAGCTATACTAAAAAGGGTTTCATAGTTTTCAGGAGAAGTAATATGAACTATGGTATTAAAATAATGGGGGGATTCTTTTTTTTAAATTCTAAATTGAAACATTTTCTGAAGAAATTCTTGTTATTAATATGAAAAACAATATAATAAAAAGAATCATAATGGAAGGTGTTTATTGAGTTAATAAAGTTGTACGTTAACTTGGAATTGGAAAATGTGTATATGAATAAGTATAGATTTCTATTTGACCAAGAGTAATGAAATTTAAGCAAGAAATTCCTGATTGATTCAAATATATAGATAGGAAAAAGTCAAATGCAGTCTTTCCCTATTCACTCTCCATACTTCCAAAAAAAAAAAATTTCCCAGATTTGAGACTCTTATTTAAAACTAATATTGCATAATCTGGGAAAAAATATCTACTTGTCACCATAGGTAATTATATCACTCTGATTTTGATTTTAAAATGTCAATTTAAATATTAATAGAAATAAGAGATCATATTATAAAATTTAGGGCAAAAATGAATATAGGGAAAGGTAGGGAAATAAAAGTCCAGAAGGTCAAATATCAAGATCTACTGATAAACTTAGCTTGATGCACCAAAGTGTGCTTTCTCAAAATCCACCTGCAAACTTAAACCTGTGAAAACTGTCATCAAATGTATTACTCAGCAGCAGCAAAGAGGATGCTAAGAAGTTTGAGAAGTGGCTATAAGCCTCAAGTCTGACCATGAGTCTGACCTCCATGACATTCCAAAAATAACAGTCTTGAATAATGTCTATTTTCCAAATCTCCTCAGGAGTTTCCTTCCTGCAAATTATTGATAATCATAACCTAAACTCAACCATAAAAAGAGGTAAATTAGGAAATGTAGTTATCAAGTTCTCATGAGATAGGGAAAAGAGATGGAGGTTGCACAGGGAAGGGAATAAAATAATCTGTTTTCCTTCAAGCATGAATTCCTGCCTTGCCATCAAATTATTACTTCCTACTCTTTCAATATAATATAATCAAATCTCTTCAGAAATTTTTTTCCTTAAATAAATATCATTTTATACTCCCTTCCTTCTTTCTTCTCCTTCCTTCCTTCTTTCCTTTATGTATAGTAATGGAGATTAAACCTAATGGCACTGCACCACTGAGCTACTTTTCCTCTCTGGTTATTAAGATGAAATCACAAGTTCTGTTCTTGTGGTTATCCATATTTACAGACATATAGTACTTTTTTTTTCATATAGTACTTTTTGATTGGAGTCTCCCTAGTATATTTTATTTACATGCATGTAATTTTTATTATAGATCTACACAAGGCAGCTACTTGAAATGTTATTTTACTGAAATATCTGTTAACATGTAACATTTCACTTGTCTCAACGTAATTTTGATTGATTTGGCCAAGACACCTGTCAATTGTGCACCTTTCCTTCTTTGATCTTCATAGAGGGTTATGTTTCTTTTCAACATAAATCAAAGATGGAAATCTAAGTTTCTGTTTTTTGATTTAATATTTATTTTCTTCTTCAGTGTCTTTCTTGAAAACATCAATTGTAAGTAAGTCTGTCCTCAAAAGCCTAGTTACATATTACTAAAACCCAATTTATCTTAGACACATTTAACTTTCAAACCCTTTGTACACCCATAATTGTCGATGAACCAATAAGACATATTCCATTTCAAAAATTGTATTCTTCCTTAAATTTTACAATGCAATTTTCTTTTATCATAAATATAACCTAATAAAAACTTTCTCCTATTCTTTTTTTATACTAGTAGTTTTTAAGTTTTTTTTCTTTTTCTCTTAACCTGATGAAAAGTTTATGAACTTTATTGTTCTTTTCTAGGAACCATCTTTTATTTTCATTGATTTTCTCTGTTAATTTTTATTTTCAATTTCATTGACTTCTGCTGTACTTTATTATTTCATTTCTTCTATTTACTTTGGATTTAATTAGTTTTTTCTAGTTTTTTAAATTAATTTTTTATTTGTTCTAATTATTTGTTCATGACAGTAGAATGCATTTATACATTTTAATAGATCATAACATAAATGAAATGTAATTTCTCACTTTTCTGATGGTACATATTGTAGGATCACATCAGTCATGCAGTCATACATGAACATGAAGTAATAATGTCTGTTTCACTCTACTATCCTTCTTACCCCTATACTACTTCCCCTCCTTTCACTCCCCTCTACCAATATAAAGTAACTCTATTCTTTCCTAACCCCTCCCACCTTATTGTGAATTACCATCTGCATATCAGAGAAAACATTTAGTCTTTGATTTGGGGGGTTTGGCTTTTTTCACTTAGCATGATATTCTCTAATTCCATCCATTTCCCAGCAAATGCCATAATTTCATTCTTCTTTCAAGCTGAGTAGTATTCCACCGTATATATATATACCACATTTTCTTGCTGAAGGGCACTTTTTTCCTAGTTTTCTAAGATGAAAATTAAGGTTAATCATGTTAGACATTTCCTAATTTCTAAAATATGCATTCAAAGCCATAATTTTTCCCATGAGCAAAGTCTTTACTGCACTTCAAAAATTTATCTAAATTGTTTGGATTTAATATTAGTATATAATATTTTCAAAATTTCTCATGACGTTTCTTTTTTGACCCATGTGTTATTTTAAAGTGTTGTTTAGTCATCTTGTATTTTGTGATTATTTTTCCAGTGTTCTTTATGTTATTGAGTTATGCTATATTTCTACTGTGGTCTAAAAGCAGATATTGTGTTATTTCTATTTGCCTTTTTTTTTTCTTTGTATTAAGAATTGAACCCAGGGGCACTTAACAATTGAGCCATATCCCTAGTCCCTTTAATTGTTTATTTTGAGACAGGGTCCTGCTATGTTGCTGAGGTCCTACGATGTTGAGACTGATTTTGAATTTGCAGTCCTCCTGCCTCACATACCAGTCTCTGGGACTACAGGCATGTGCCACTGTGCCCAGTTTCTTTACATTTATAAGTCAATTTCTAGGCAAAATATGAACTACCTTTGTAGATGCTTCATGTGAGCTTGAACAGAATGCAAATTCTGATATTTATTTTAATTTCAGGAATACTTTCTTCTTTTTCTTTTTTAAATAATCATTTTATTTATTTTTATGCAGTGCTAAGGATTGAACCCAGTGCCTCTCACATGCTAGGCAATGCTAGGCAAGTGATGTGCCACTGAGCTATAGCCCCAGCCCCCAAGTCTGCTTTTTAATTGGAGTATTCTATAGATGGCAATTAGATTCAGTTTGTAATGAGAGAACTATTGAGTTAAACTATGTCTTTACCAATTTCCTGCCTGCTAAATCTGCCCAAATTGATACAGCAATGTTATATGTTCTGACTGTAATGGTGGGTTTATCTTCACTTTGCAGATTATATTAGTTTTACCCTTCTGTATTTGGACACCCATTTGCTAGGTACACATAAAGAAATGTACCTTTTTGTTCTGAAAGATTTCTTCACTATGAAGTCAGCTGTTTTAAATTAATTTAACTACTCCAGCTATTTTTGCTAGTATATATGGTATATATTTTATATCAATTTATTTATACTAATCAGTTATTCATCTTTATAATAATTTTTATAGGCAACATAGAGTTTGATTTTCTTGGTTCACTCTGACAATCTCCATTTTAATTTGTATATTGGAACTATGTAAATTTAAAGTGATTATTGGTATAATGAGTTAATATCTGAAGACTTCTGAATCGGTGGACTTTTTTCCTTTAACACTTCATGTATTTTACTCCACTCTTTTCTTGTATGCATGTTTTCTAGGGATAAATGCTGTAATTCTTATTCTTGTTCATGGATAAGCAAGAACACCTGTCCCCAGCTTCTTTTAAAAAGTTTTGTATATATCTTTTTTTTTTTTTTTGCAGTTTGAATATACTATTACACCTTTTAGTTGTTCCAAAATTCTTCATTATTCTATTCCGTTTTTAAGTCTTTTATTCCTTTTTTCTTTTTAATTTTGGAAGTTCCTATTTACATAACAGCAAGTTCACTACTTCTTTCCTGAGTTATGTCCAATCTACTGATCAGCCCATCAAAGGCATTTTTCATTTGTATTAAAATATTTCCAATTTGTAGCCTTTTTTCTTCTAAGAATTTTCAACTTTGTTTACATTACTCATTTGTCATTGCATGCTGTGTACTTTTTCCATTATAGCCCTTAACATAGTATTTGTAATCATTTTAAATTATTGGTCAGATAAGTTCAGCATCCATGAAATATCTGAGTCTGGTTCTGCTATACAATATGTCCCTCAGAACCGTGCTGTTTGTCTTTTATTATGACTTGTAAATTTTTGCTGATATCTGAACATACTTATATAAAAGGAACCCTAGTAAATAAGTCATGGGTTTTGCAGTGGTAAAGTCTATTTTATATTCATATGATTAAGTTTAGGTCTTTTAGTTAGATTTTGCTTCTGGGCTATCATCCTTATAAGTTGTTTGTATATTTATTTGTTTGTTTTCAGTTCTTTCTGCTTTAGTTGGACAGGTTGGCTAAATTGAACTGGAGTTGTTTATCTCCTTTTTAACAGGTTAGTCTCTGATGGAATCTCAGTAGGTTAGGCTGTGGTTCAATATTTTTTTCTTGAGGGCAGACCAAGGTAAGACTAATAGCATATTTTGGATGTATTTTAAAATAAACACTTTTTCTCTCAAACTTCCAGAAGAACAAGATGATTTTTCTTTGATCTTCAAGGTGGGGATGAGGAAAGCTCTTGGAAGTAAAATTCTCAAGAAGTTTGGAAACTACTAAAAATAGGCCATTTTAGAGTTTATAAATCTCAAATTTCTCCACATGCAATCTCTGGCAATTTTTCAATATAGGTTTTCTTACTCTGGTTTTAATTCTCATGTAGGTTTCAGATAGCAGTTTTCTTCTCTGGTATGTTGTGATTCTCTGTATCCAAAAAAATGTCATTCCAATTGTTAGGAGCAACAATTTTCCCTGTGACATCTATTGTCTGATAAACCTGTGAAGAGTTGTTGATTTTAAGTTTGTTCACTATTTTACTTGCTGGGATAAAATGACAACTATCATGTTCCTAACATGCCTGACCAGAAAGTAGATTTTCTATTTTTGTATTAAAAACTCATTCTAGTATTTTTAGCACATTAAACTAAGACTTGTTCTTGCCAATTTCTAATATATTTTTTTTCTTTTTATATTTTTCTGAAAAGTTTATACTTCCTAACATAGGAATCTTGAAAAATTAAGATTATATTTAAGATAATATTTAAAGATCAATAATTAACACCTGGAATTGTATTTTTCCTAATAAGCTATGTAAAGCATATTTCAGTAAGTTTCTAGGTAACTCTGGCATTCAGTTTGAAAAACATGAATGAAATCATGAACCGAATTGCATGGCATCTTTCTCAAAAAAAAATCCATCTTTTTTACTTTTCCTATTTCTTCTATATGAAAATAGAAACAAAAGATTCTTAGGCTGCTAGAAAGCCTAAATATTACTGTCACATATTTTGTCATGCTCTAGTAGCATCATTTATTTGTATTCATTCATCTTACAAGTTACTAGAAAGACAACAAATTCAGACGGGAGGAAGTCATTTTCTATCATAAGTTACCTTGTCTTCCCATGTGTACTTTCATTGAATTGAGACATTATGTATCTAATTGCCTAAGCAAAGAATAACAGCATCATCTTAGAATCCTTTCACTGGTGTCCTTCTACCATTAAGTCCTGTCAAATATATTACCTTCCTCTAACACTCAATCTGCCTCTCCTCATCTGCCACTCCTCTAGTTCAACTAACCATAAACTTTGATGTTGAAATTACATTGCAATAGGTTTCCTAATGAATTTCCTTACTTTTAATATTTCCTCACTACAGTTTATTCTAAATACAATAGCATGGTAATTCTGAAACAAATACTTTATTATTTTATTCTTCTCCATATATGTCCTACAAGGATTCCTATTGATCATTAAAATGTCAACACTCCTTAACAATGGATGAGTCTTCCATATGTCTCCAAATTTTCTCTCATAACCTCTTGCTTTTTGTAGTACACATTTTCTCAGTCACAATGAACTATTTTACCTTCCTAGAATGTGTCATATTACCTTGATTTTAAATTTTCAAAAATATTTTATTTCTTGACTAAAATAGTTTACCTGTTTCTTAGCCTGATTATCTCCTACGTATTCCTTAAATATCAACTTTGACATCTCTGTCTCTGACCTTTCCTTCCCTCTTCCTTTTGCCCTTAATGACACCTGTATCACATCAATAATAACAGTTGTCATCCATTAATATTTTCTGTTTTCCCCAATGAACAAATACTCCAATAGGATAAACTGGGTCTTTTATTTACCATAATATCAATAAACCTTATCATAGTGCCTGAGATAAAAATGATGCTCAACAAAATATGATCAATTAGTGGGATTAAAAAATATTTATGGTATACTAGGTACCACAATAATTGCCTCATCTGTGGAGGAATGAACACTGTAATAAGATGGCAAGAATATGAAAGTATTTGGTAAAAACTAACTCCACATCTGTTATGTAATTTTAGATCATACAGCAAGGAATTTGATTCATTTTATTATATTGTAATCAGAAATTAGCTCAGGATTTTAGAAAGGGAAAGCTTACACCAATTTAGTTAGCTATAAATGTATATTATTCACCATTGTCCAATAGTTTGTGTGCATTACAGGTGTGTTAGTCACCTTTCCATATATGCATTATAGGTGTGTTAGTCACCTTTTCATCATTGTGACCAAAACACCAGACAACAACTAAAGTGAGGAAGATTTTTTTCTGTGTTCAGTTTCAGAGGTTCAGTCAATAATCAACTGAGTCTATGATTCTGGGCCTAAGATGAGGCTGAATATCATGACAGAAGGGCATAGCAGAGGAAAGCTGCTCAGTTTATGGCAGCAGGAAGGAGAGAGAGAGAGAGAAGAAGAAGAAGAAGAAGAAGAAGAAGAAGAAGAAGAAGAAGAAGAAGAAGAAGAAGAAGAAGAAGAAGAAGAAGAAGAAGAAGAAAAGAGAAGAGAAGAGAAGAGAAGAGAAGAGAAGAGAAGAGAAGAGAAGAGAAGAGAAGAGAAGAGGAGAGGAGAGGAGAGGAGAGGAGAGGAGAGGAGAAGAGAAGAGAAGAGAAGAGAAGAGAAGAGAAGAGAAGAGAAGAGAAGAGAAGAGAAGAGAAGAAGAGGAGATTCAAGAGATAGGACACTAATGCCCCCAGTGACCTATTTTTTTCCAATCATGTCCCACCAGAGTACAGTTATCACCCTATAGTCTATACAAATTCTTAATTCATTGAACAATTAATATACCCAAGAGGTTGCAGCTTTCAAAATCTAATCACTTTGCTTCTGAACCTTCTTTCATTGCCGTACACATGAACTTTGTGGGAACATTAAAGAGCCAAACTATAACATTCTATTCCTGGCTCCAAAATGCTTACATTCATCTCACAGAGCAAAATTTATTTATTTAGTATGTAGTTCATCTTCAGTAGTCCCCAATGTATTAATAGTTTCAATGCAAATCAAAAGTTCAAGTTTACATTCTCCTCCAAGACTAAAGACAAATTCTTGGCTACGAGTCCCTGAAAAAAATCAATATATAATGCAAAAATCAATATATAAAATCAATTCTCTGAATTCAATATATAATGACACAGAGTAAGCATTTCCATTAGAAAAGGGAGGAATAGGGGAAAAGAGAAAATAAATGGGATCCAAACAAGATTGAAACCAAGATGGGCAAACATCTCCTGATAGTTCTGCCATCCGGAGGGCACAAGGCAGCAATTTGTCATCTTCCAAGGACTAGAAATATCCCACCCCATGGCCGTAGAGCGCACATCACTTTTCCCTTCTCATGGATCTACTTGTTTCCTGCGGCTTTCTTTGGCAGAAGTTCTATGATACTGGAATCACTTAATTCCTGAGGTCTCCATTTCAGCTTTGTTTTAATCTTCACAATATCATGCATCACCCTTTCATGGGTTGTCCATAGGAATTCTGACCCCATTGAACTTTGTGTGAACACCCAGACATTCTTTGAAATAAAGGTGAAAGCTCCATGACTCTCTAACTCTAGCATTCCTGCAGAGCCAGCAACATATAGATGACGCCATGGTTTGTTGTCAGATTCAAAAGTAGCAATAGCTTGTTCTCCCTGGACCATGGTTCAGTAAACTCTGAGTGCCTGAGCACAATGAAAATAATTCTGGAGAAACAATATCCTAAGCACCTATGTCAAGTAGGGTGACCACAAGTTCTCCTTAAACAAAATTTCACTTTTCTATCTTTCAGTTTGTGATGAGTGTCTTACAACCATCACAAGATGCTCTTAAGGCATCTTTTGTACTGTGTATGTTTAAGTACTTAGCTTCTCTTCAATGATGATAATCTCCTCAGCAACTACTCATTGACCTCAACTTTGCAAATGCATACTCTCTGGTCAAATTGCAAGGTTTTCATACTTTCTCTCTTTTCCTTTTGTTCCCAATTCTCACATTAAACCTGGATAAAACTAAGAACATCATCCACGCCACTGTTTGAAAGTTTTACTGTCTTGAAATTTATTTTGCTAGATTAATTAGTTCATCACTTTTAAATTAAGCCACATACAAAATATTTTAGAATATGAGCAACATGTAAACAAGTTCTTCACCAGTAGGCAGTATAAATGGCCTCCATTCCAATTCCCAGTAAAATTCTCATTCCCATTTGAAGTCTCAAAAGTACCATATTTGCTGTCTGCTTCTTGTCATTCTGACCTTCTGAGCTCAAGTCAAATTTGCCCATTAAGTTCTGCTTATAGCATTCTAGGGCTTCTTTAGCTTGCATCTCCAAAAGTTTCCAAATTCATCCTGCAAATCAATTCCAAAGGCTTCTCACTGTGACCAAAATACCTGATAAGAACAATTTAGATCAAGAAACATTTAGTTTGGGCTCAGGGTTGCAGAGATCTTAGTTTATGATCAGCCAATTCCATTGCTCTGGACCGAATGTGAGGCAAAATATCGTGGCAGAAGGGTGTGGCAGTTGAAAGCTGCTCAGATCACAGTAGCCAAGAGGCAGAGAGAATAAGAGAGAAGAGTCAGAGACAAGTGTCAATTCCAAGGGCATGCCTCTAGTGAACCACTTCCTACAGGCAAGCCATACATACTTAGATTTACCACACAGTGACTCCTTCAAATTATTAATTTATGAAATGATTAATCAATAGATAATATTATACCTCTCATAATCTATTTATTTCACCTCTGAAATTTCATGCATTACTGAGGACATGAGCTTCTGGAGGGCCATTAAAGATCCAACCCCTTACAACATGCCACACATAAAAAATAAGTAACTGTAGTTGTTTTCATGAAGACATGAAAAATAAATGTCTTCAAAATAAAATAAGTACACATTACTGTTGAAAAAAATATATTTATAGATATTTTAAAATATCTATACAGTGTTCAAATTGAGTTCAAAATTTTTTAAATTGAGTTTCCATTTTAATTTTACACTTTTAGTATCAGTGCTCACATCAGATACATAATTTCACCTCACAGAACATTGTCAAAAAATGAATGCTTAAATATATGGCTATAAATGTCTTTGAATTATTTGTAAGTTAAAGGATGATATCCCAACTTTTAGAGTATTTTCCTCTGTCAATAGGTCTTAACTTAAATCTTTTTCTTATATCATTCTTTTATATAGCTTAAATTTTTTCATTCTACCATGATGTAAATGATTTTCATTTTTAGCTCATTAATTTACATAAATATCAAAGATCCAAGGTAGTGTTAGTATGAATAAAATATGCAATTATCTTAGTGCTATTTTAATATCTTTATCAACTTTGTTTCATCTCTTCCATTTTATTTAATCAAAATCTTACATTGGAGAAGCAATGGTCATTGCCCAGGAGCATTTTACTTGACATATATCATATGAGTTATTCAGTTTTAACTTAATATGTGTGAATATCTTTTAGAACCTATTTGGTAGTAAATAAAAATTATTCTTACATACATTGTATCCACATGGTGAAAGTGCAATTAGCCTTTCAAGAAATATTTGAGTCATTAAACATATTATGATGCCTACCTTTCTTTTTTCTAAAGAATTCTTCCCAATTTTACTGAAATAAGGTATTTCAGGTGACTGAAAATGGTAAAATTAATGTGATAAAAAAAGAAAGTAATGTTTTGTGGCCAGCTTTTACATTTCTACTGAATTGAGAATTTCATCTTTTTTAAGGGTTTAATTTTAGCTCTATAATATAAGAAATCAGTTGCTCATCCATCGCAAAATATTGAGTGTAATTTCCCTATAAGCACTTTTAAATATTTTCAAACTAAGAACTTGTGAGAAAAGAATCAATATGCATAAAAGTTTATTCTTTAAAAAGTGATGAGTATGGCAAGAGGAATTTGAAGATGTTAATGACACTAGATTTGCTATGACATTTTAAATATTTTTTGTACAGATTAATAAGGAAGATTACCTGTTCCCTATAAGGAAGACCACAGAATTAATGAATGACTTCTTTAAATTGGTACAATACTTCTAAAAAATAAGAAAATGGATAAAGTAGGTATTCTAAATTGATGACTCCCTGAGAATATATTATGAGGCAGCAAAACTCAACAGAGAAAATAATCAGTGTGAATTTATGTAACTGAGCAACTTGATACATTTTTGCTTCTTATAGTTCATAAAACAGAAGTAATATTTTCAGGAAGTAGTAGTATTTTTCAAACAGACATTTTAGAACAGCTTTATGTTCACAGCAATACTACATGGAAGGTACTTATGTTTCCCACGTATTTCCTACCTCAACACACTTAAAGCATTCCCTGTTATCAAATTTCCTCACCAGATAGGTGTTTGTTTTAATTGATAAACTTATATTGGCACATCATAATCACCAAAATTCCCTAATATACATTAGGGTTAACTCCTGAACATTCTATAGGTATGAAGATATGCATAGTGGCCTATATCCACTATTATAATGTCATAGTAGTTTCACTACCCTAAAACTCCTCTATGCTACATCCATTCTTTCTTCCCTTCCTTCAACTGATCTCTCAATTTTTATGCAGTCTCCAAAGTGTTTCCTTTTTCAAAATATTATTTAGATGGACTCATACAATGTGGAACCTTTTCAGATTTTTTTTTTGCTTTCTAATATGCAATTATGGTTCATTTTTCATGTCTTAATATTTTATTGATTTTTTTCATGATGAATAAGCTTCCATTATCTGGATATACCACAGTTTATTTATTCATTCACCTACTGAAAGCCAACTTCACTGCTTCCAAATTTGGGCGATTACGAGTAAAACTGCTATAAATATTTGTGTACAGGTTAGTGTATGGATATGAGTTTGCCACTCTATTGTGTAAATATGAAAGAGTGTGATTACTGGATTATACAGTAAAAGGTTTAATTGTGCAAAATATGCTGAACAATCTTCTAGTGTGGCTACACCATTTTTAATTACTTCCACCAGCAATTAGTAAGAGTTTCTGAAGCTCTACATCATTACTAACTTTGAGGTTTTTAGTGTTCCAGATATGGGCCATTTTAATTGGTGTATAATCATATTTTGTTGATGATTTCATTTGCATTTTCTTGATAAAGTATAAAATGGAATATCTTTCATATGTTTATTTTTCATCTTTATATATTCTTTGATGTTGTCTGTGTTATTATAGTAGGCAAAATGCTTACCACATGGGAAAGAGACTTGGTTCTACTACTTACTGCTTCATTAAATACACAGTTAAATTGACAGGAAAAGGGATTTTATTCAAAGTCAGTTTTGAAGAAAGTTAGAGGAACTTTGCTTCATTGAAATCACCATATTCAGAAAACTTAAGGTCCAAAAATGCTTTTGTAAGAGAAAAGGGAGCAAAGTGGGAAAAAACAAAAACAAAAACAAAAAACAAGGGAACTGCATATGATTCAGTTATTCAGCTAAATTATAAATTTTATCTTCCTTGGCAAATATGGAAAGCTGTGCCTGGGGGCATGTTGTGGTCTTCTACTTTTTCTCTTAGTGAGAGTTAAGTTTCTCTTAATTTTGGAGGAATCCTCTTTATTTAACATATTTGTACAACTATAATTTGTATTGATTATTTTACTTGTTGAATTTTAAGAGTTCTTTGTATATTTTGGATGATACTTCTTTATCAGATGTGTCTTATATAAATATCTTCTCCCAGTCTGTGGTTCATCTTCTTATTCAAATAACATTATCTTTAGCACAATAAAAATCGTTAAGTGAAATCCAGCCTATTGATTATTTCTTCATATATGTCTGTGTTGTTGTATCTAAAATGCCAACATAATACTCCAGGATAAGTAGGTTTTATTCTGTTATTTTCTAGGAATCTTATAATTGTGCATTTTGCATTCATCTCTATGATCCATTTTGAGGTAATTTTGTGAAGGATTTAAGTCTTGGTCTATATTATTGTATTTTTCTTTTGCAGATAAATACCCACTTCTTCCAGCAATATTTGATTAAAAATTCTCTGCTACATTGTATTGCCTTGACAACATCATCAAAGTTTAGTTGAATATATGTCTGTTGGTCTATTTCTTCAATGTCTATTCTGTTCCATTGATCTGTCTATTCCTTTACCAAAACTCCACTGCCTTTATAATAAGACTTAAAGTTGGAGTTTCAATCTTCCTATTGGTTTATTTTTAATACTGTGTTGGTTATTCTATCTCTTTTCTTCCTTTTTGCCTCACCATGTAAAAATCAAAATCAGTTTGTTGATATCTGAAGATCAACTTGCTGAGATTATTACTGGAATTGCATTGAGTCTATAGATCAATTCAGAAAAACTGACATCTTGAAAATATTGGGTCTTTCTTACCCATGATATGGAATACCTCTCCATTTATTTAGTTCTTTTTGATTTACTTAAGAAATTTGGTAGTTTTCTTCAAATGGATCTTATACATATTTTGTTAGATTCATAATTATTTAAATTATTTGGTGGTATTATAAATTACATTGTTTTTAATATCAAATTCCAATTGTTATTGCAAGAATATAGAAATGTGATTGGCTTGCATATTAACCTTGCATTTTGTGCACTTGCTATAATCATTTATTAGATGCAAGAGATTATTTTTCGTGTTTAATTTTTCAGTTTTTCCACATAGATACTTATGTCATCTGTGAACACAGTTTTATGACATTTTCCCCAATTTATATACCCTTTATTCTCCCTTCTTGCCTTAAAACATTAGTCAATTATTTCAGTACAATGTTGAAAAGGGGTATTGATAGGGGGCATCATTTCCATGTTCCTGATCTTAGTGGGAAATCTTTTTCAGCATTATATGTGATTTGGGTTGTAGGTTTTCATAGATTTTCTTTATGAAATTTAGTAAGTCCCCTGCTACTCTTAATATCCAGAAGGTTTTTATTTTATTTTATTTTATTTTATTTTATTTATTTATTATCTATTTTTTATTTGTTCTCATTAGTTATATTTGACAGTAGAGTGCATTTTGACACATCATACACAAATGGAGTATAACTTCTCATTCTTCCAGTCATGTAATGATATATGCGCAAAGGGTAATAATGTCCTATTTTATCTTATATGGATGTTGAATTTTGTCAAACATTTATTTCCATATGTATAGATATGTTCATGTCATTTATTTTTTAGCCTGTTTATATTAGCTAGGGTTATCTAGAGGAACAGACCAATAGGGTATGTTTATGTATGTCTCTGAAAGGGGATTTGTTAGATTGGCTTACAAAACCAAAAGCTGGATAGTCCCATAATGGCCATCTGTATACCAGATACCTGGAAGAACCAGTAGCTGTTTAGTCCAAGAAGCTGGAAGTTCAGAAGAGGAGGAACTAGTGATGCAGCCCTAGTCTGAGACTGAAGGCCTGAAAACTCCCTGGAGAACCACTACTGAGAGTCCACGTCAATAAAAAAAAAGGAAGCTGGAGTCTGATGTCCACAGGTGATGGCAGCAGTAATACACCTGTCAAACAGAATAGAGTTTGCTCTCCCTATTGCTTCCTCCTTCTTCTGCTTTAAGTTCAATCTGTGCCCTCAGCATATTTGAGAGTACAAACCATATTCAGAGAAGTTCTCCCCCATCAGTTTGCTGCCTCAGATGCCAGCAGTCTCTGGAAACACACTCATAGACACACCAAGATGTCTCATAATCCTAGGCATTTCCTAAATTTCTCTCAATCCAGTCAAATTGACAATCCAGATTAACCATGGTGTTGCTGATATGATGGATGTATCATTCAGTTTTCAAATGTAGACCTACAATTCCATACTTAAGATAAATTTCACTTGATTGTTGTGTATATTTTTATACACCGTCAAATTTGATTTGCTATTTTGTTAAGGACTTTACAAAATGTTCACGAGAAATAGTGTTCTGTACTTTTTTTTCCTGTAATGTCTGTCTGGTTTTGGTGGTCAGGTATTGCAGACTTCATAGAATGAGTTGGGAATTATCCCCTTTGATTATTCATCAGAATGTAATTGGAGAAAGTTAATATAATTTCTTCTTTAAATATTTAATAGATTTCACCAACAAACAAATCTGGGCCTGGTACTTTCTGTTTTGGAAGGTTATTAATTAATTGTTATTTACTTTTTTAATAAATTGAAGTCCATTTTAAACTTATTTCTTTCAGGATTTCTGTTTCTTCTTGGGAGGGTTAAAGTGTATTGTATCTTTCAAGGAACAGAAGGAATTGGTCATTTTTTTTTCTGCTTTCAAATTTCTTGGATAAAATTGTCATCCTTCTAATTATCAGAGTAATTGTGACAGTGTTCCAACTTTCCTTTCTGAACTTACTAATTTATGTCACAATTTTACTTAATTAGACATGTTAAATGCATTTTTAAAAAATCTTCTCAAAGTTTGCTTTTACTGCTTTTTCTCTAATGATTTCTTGTTTTGAATTGCATTGAATCCTGTTCCATTTTTTATTATCTTTCCTTCAGTTCACTTATAATTTAATTTGTTCTTATTTTTCTAGTCACCTAAATTTAAAAATCAGAAAATTTATCTTAGATTTCTTTTCTTTCTAATTTATATATTCAGTATAAAATGTTTCCAAAAAGTACTGCTTTTGATACTTCCCATAAATTTTGATAAGTAGTATTTCATTTTCATTTTGTTCAAAATGTATTTAATTGCTCCTGATATTTCTTCTGTGATCAATGTATTAATTAGAAGTTTGTTATTTAGTCTCCATGTGTTTGGGATTTTTCTGTTCTCCCTATATAATTCATTTCTATTTTAATTGCATTGTAGTCTGAGCTAATACTTTTTATGACTTCTATTTTTTCAAATTTAAGGCATGTTTTATGTTCCAGAATTTGCTCTATATAGGTAAAGTTTATGTGTGAATGATGATGATAATGAGTTCAAATATTTCCTTACTGTTTTTCTCCCTGCAAGTTCTATTTCTGATACAGTGGCTTTGAGTTCTCTAATATGATGATGAATTCATCTATTTTCCCATCTCTTGCATGGTTTGAAACTCTTATTATATGCATAGATGTTAAGAAGTGTTATATATTCATGGAGAATTGACCCCTTTATCTTATTGTAATACTGTTTATCTCTAATAATATACCTTCTTTATCTACTCTGTCTGCACCTAAGAAAGATATTCCTGTTTCTTTTATTAGTGTTGGCAAAGCATATTTTTCTCCATTTGTTTGGCTTTCATCTATATGTGTCTTTATATTTAAGCCATTAAGTTCCATCATCACAGATGTGGACACCTATACAAACTCTGATTGAACAACAAATATGCCATTTGTGATAATATTTGAAATAAATGTTTATTAAAGTTGTATCCTTTCTAGAAAAGTAAAGATGAATGATTACAGTTTAAATGTTTATGTACTTATCAAAATTTATAAAGAAAAAATAAGCTCTAAATTATATTTTCCTGCTTATTTTAATGTACCTGTGTCAAGTTAAATAAAATATTTAAAGAATTGAAAACTTGTTACTTAAAGGAAAAATGTGAATATCTTGTAGTCAGAACATAACTTGGTCTTACTTTTCATCTACCCACACAATGTCTACATTTTAATTGATGTATTTAGAATATTGACCATTTTCTATTTGTTTTCTGTATTCTTTGTCCCAATTTTGTCTTCTACTTTTTTTTCCATTTGTTGTTTTAATTCAGAATTTTAATTTTTATTTTCCCTTCATTCTTAGACTAGCAGCTACATCACATTTTTTAGTGTTTTATTCAGAGTTTACAACATATATTTGTAACTAATTCATGACCACTTTTAAGTAACCACTTCACAGATTATTTAAGCATATTAAAATAGCATCTACAGAATATATATATTATATACATACATATAGAAAGAATATATGTATATATAGAGAGAAATATAGATACATACACATGGGCATGCATAAGCATAGATATTCGGAAACCTATTATTATTTTGAACAAAATATCTGTTAGATCAATTAGGATCAAGAAAAAATTAATTTTTATTTTGCTTTTACTTGTTCCTTCTTCATTTAAATTTGAGGTTCTGGTCTATATCATTTTCTTTCTCTATAAATAAAGTTTTAAAAAACTCTTTTTGGGGAAGCAAATATAATAGTGAAAAATTGCCTCAAATTTGTTTCTTTGAGAAAGTTTATTTTTTCTTTACTTTCTAATGGTAGCATCTTGGAATAAAGATTTCTAGGTGCGAGCGCGTGTGTGCATATGTGTGTGTCTGTGTTTCCTACCTCAAATTTTTAAAACTATTTTACTCCACTCTCTTTTTGTTAGCATGATTTATGTGGAGAAGTCAAATTTAATATATAACTTTTTCTCTCTCTATATATAGTGCGCCTCTCTTGCTCCTTTTACTATTTATTTATTTATTTATTTATTTATTTATTTATTTATTTTGGTACTGGGGGTTGAACTCAGGGGCACTCCACCACTGAACCACATCTCCAGCCCTATTTTTCTGTATTTTATTTAGAGACAGGGTCTCACTGAGTTGCTTAGGGCCTCACTAAGTTGCTGAGGCTGGCTTTGAACTCTCGATCCTCCTGCCTCAGTCTCCCAAGTGCTGGGATTACAGGCGTGTGCCACCATGCCCGGATCTATTGTTTTTTAAATCTGTTTGATTTTCCGGAATTTCTAAATGATATGTCTACATGCATTTTTTCTTTACATTAATCTTGCTTGTTGTTTTCTGAACTTCTGAATGTATATTGTATTGGTGACACGGTTAGGTTGGAGAAATTTGCAGTAATTATGGCTTCAAAGAGTTGATGTATTTCTTTCCTTCTTTTTATTTTTATGAATTTGTCATTACCTTTATGTTACAGATATGTAGTGGCTCCATAAATGCTTGAATATTCTTTTCCTTTTTTCTGTCTTTGTTCTGTTTGCTTTTTAGTTTTGGAAGATTCTATTGATTTATTCTTAAGCTCAGACATTCTTTCCTCACACACATGCGATCTACAAATAAACTCATCAAAGGCATTCTTTGCTTCTGTTCCTGGGGTTTTGATCTCTAGAGTTTCTTTTGGTACTTTCTTAGGACTTTGTCTGCTTATAAATCCCATCTATCTCTTATGTTGTCTACTTCATTGATTAGCTCACTTAGTATATTAATCATAATTTCAGTAATTTTCTGCTCTGATGATTTCAAAATCAGTATGTCTGGTAGTGGTGTGTGCTCTGTCTCTTCAAGTATTTGTCTATTTTTATATTATGCTGTTATTATTATTATTATTGTTATTATTATTATTATTATTATTTGATTTTGGTATGCCTTGAATAGTTTTCTTGATAGTTTTAGGTGATGTGGCGATGTATGGGTAAAAGGATCTGCTGTATATGTAAACCTTGTATAATGTCATAAGGTGTGCAGGACAAGAAGAATTCTATAATTCTGTGATTAGGTGTCAGAGTTTGAATGAACCTGTGTTCTGGACTGAAACTTTACAAGTGTTTCTGTTTTTCCTCATCCCTTAGATGAGACAGCATGGCTTGAGGTAGCTGGAGTTAGGCACATCCCTTCCAGCAGTTTAGTTATGCTCTGATAATACCCAGAAAATTAGAAATTGGTTACTTGTTTAAGGGCATGCCTTTTTAATAATGGAGTGTTCATCTGTGCAGTTAGCTCCTTGTATTGCTGGTTCCGTTTCCATGGACTCAACTGACTGTAAATTTTTTAAAAATGTGATTTTATTGGAAAATTACATTTTCTTGCCATTATTGTAAACAATACAGTATGAATATTATTTACACAAAATTTACCTTATATTAGGTATTATAACTAATCTAAGAATGATTTAAAGCAAATGGGAGGACGGATATGGTTATGTGCAAATAAGGGACTTGAGCATCTATTGATTTTGGTATCCATATACGGTCATATGACAAATCTGCAGATACTGAGGGACACATATATTTCAAAATAGTGCCTTTCCCTCCCCTGCCAGCAACATGAGGGGATGTTTGTCTGATATTTATTTG
The DNA here is from genome assembly GCA_020662805.1 of Glaucomys volans. NCBI lineage: Eukaryota > Metazoa > Chordata > Mammalia > Rodentia > Sciuridae > Glaucomys > Glaucomys volans. Next base: position 57,120 of record JAJEJO010053067.1, on the reverse strand, counting down.
TGGATCTGTTTGAATTTGTAGAACTCCCCAGTGACTGGGTAATTCTAGAGATTTTTAATTTCATCAATAGTCTACACTGAGCTTCTAGAATTTTTTTTCAATCATAGTTCAGGTGTTCTTACCTTGTCAATGTTTCTTGCAGTGGTTTATGCTTCTGAGACTTTTCTTGCTCTACCTTGGTAAGCCACATTGACTTCTTTTGTTATCTACTTTTCCAATGTTGGGACAGTGGTTTGTCCTGTGTCCTCACTCTCACCTCTCCTCCTCAGTACCCAAGCAGAGTTATTGCTTTTTCAGTCTTTTCAACTTTTCTTGTTACAACAGAGTTTCAACTTCTGAAGTTCTTATATGCAAAGTCAAACTTCTAAAATTTGAGAGTATTGTTTTAAAGGGAATTTCAACATATGTCTAGATATCATGGTTTACATTCAGTCATAATTCCATTTTGATCACATTTTTAAAGAAACTAGAAATGCAAATGGAGCTACCATATGATCCAGCTATCCCATTCCTTGGTATTTATTAAAAATTTTTAAATCTGTGTACTTCTTAGTCACTGCGGCCCACTCCTGTAAACAAAAGGACCAGGGAGGCTGAGACAGGAAGATGACAAATTTGAGGTCAACCTCAGCAATTTAGTGAGGCCCTCAGCAACTTAGTGAGACCTTGGACCCTGTAGCAAAATAAAAAAAGAGCTGGGGATGTAGCTTAGTGGTAAAGAAGCCCTGAGTTAAATCCCCAATACCAAAATAAGAAATAAAATAAGATAAAATCATCATACTACAATGATGCAGCCACATCAATGTTTATAGCAGTACAATACACAATAGCCAAACTATGAAACAAACCTAGGTGACCTCCAACAGATGAATGGATAAAGAAAATGTGGTATATACACAGTCATAAAGAAGAATGAAGTTACAGCATTTGCCAGTAAATGGATGGAACTGGAGACTATGTGAAATAAGTCCAACTCCAAAAATCAAAGGTTGAATGTTTTCTCTGATATATAGGTGGAAGCTAATCCAAGATAAGAGTGGGGATTTTAAAAAAATGAAGGAAAGAGAAGGAGTTTCAGGGAAATTCATCAAAATAGAGGAAATATCATTAGAGTAGATGAATGGGATTGAGGAGAAGGAAGAAGGAACAGGAACAGGGAAGAACAGTGGGGAGGGGAACTGGGGGTGAGAAAGAGTGCTGGGGATTGAATTAGAGCAGGTTGTGTTCCATGCTTTTGTGATAATGTCTGGGTATATCTTGGTGTTGTATATAACTAAAAAGATTAAGTAAAGATTTCAACATGCACACACAAAAAGTATGTATAAATCTTCAAAGTAATTATCTTGTATCAAAACCTCATAATTTTGTACCATGTCAGCTAAATAATTAGCAGTCTTATGTATGTATGTACCTATAAATAGATAGTATTAATGATCTACTGCATCATACGTATATAATCATATTTCAAATATAGAGAGAAAATATTAAAATGTTGAATATCAATGTATCTACTTACACCAAAATATTAATAACAATCCATAATAAAATTATAAAAAACAGTAGCAATAATAATGACTAAAATGAGTATATTATTAATAACATCTGATAACAACAATATTGTTGAATATGACAAATATGATTAATCATTGTCTTTATTTGTACCTTGGATGACTGGAAGTCAAAATAGTATTATGTATGTGAGCTTTGCCACTCCCATTTTCTTGTTATTGATATTGTCTTTAATACATGGTTACATCATAGAAATCTTTTTAATAGACATCCATTTAGTGAAAGTCTTTTTAATTAAAACAACACCACAACTGGAAATCCACTTAAATAAACCCATTAATTTAACCTATGTCATAACATAATATAAAGGAACTAATTGCATTTGTCATGTCCTGTGTTTCATGAAGCTGTAATTCTGACTTCATGTGCTATTCTCTATGTGTCACACATTATCAACTGAATATTAGACTAGTGAGGACACTTAATAATCATCATAGAATATAACAAAAGTAATAATAATATTTCATCATAAAATTAGCAAGTAATTGTTACCAAACATTTTAAATATGAAATACTAGAATATTTTATATGTATTTAACTGAATCTTAATTGCAACCTTAAAAAATGTACACTTTAAGTCAGCTCCATATATTGGATTGGTTAAGTAACAGAAATTTATTTCCTCACATTTCAGAATGTTAGAATTTTAAGAAATTGTCCCAGCATATTGAATTTATGGTGTGAGTTCTGGCTTGTAGATGGCCACCTTCTTTATCACAAGGCATAAGCAGAAAGAGAGAAAGTGAACTCCAGTTTGGATTTGACTGAATAAGGGCACTAATCCCATCATGGAGACTTCACTCTCACATTTTTATTTAAAACTTGTTATTTCCCAAAGACTCCATCTCCAAATACCACTATATTTGGTGCTAGAGCATCAATATATGAATTTTTTGGGAATGTAATTCAGTCCATGTCAATTGTCATTCTCATTTTGCAGATGAAGAAAAAGATGCCAGAGAAGTGGAATAAATCACAAAAGGTCCCAAAGTCAGTATGAAGAAGACCATGATTAGAATGTAGGGAATTTGAAGATACACTTCAAAGTAGAAAACAAAAGCAAACAAAAACAACAAGAAATGTGAATATATATATATATATTTCTGATATTTATATATTTGTATTTCTGCTTGAATCAGCAATTTTGTTGCTGTGACTAAAATTCCCAACAAGAATAATTTTAAGAAGAAAGAGTTTATTTGGTGGTTTACAGATTCAGAGGTCTCAGTCCATAGACAGCAGCCTGCATTCCTCCAGGCCCAAGTTGAAGCAAAACATCATGGCAGAAGTGTGGTAGAGAAAAGTAGGAGTAGTCATGGACACCAAGAAGCAGAAAGAGAGTTCTGCTTAACAAGGATAAGAAATGAACCTTAAAGGCACTCATCTCCTCTCGACACATCCTCTCTACCTGCAGTTACACTGAGTTAATCACTATCAATTCACTGGGTGGGTGTTATGGTTTGGATGTGAGGTGTCCCCCAAAAGCTCACATGTGAGACAATGCAAAAAGGTTAAGAGGAGACATGATTGAGTTGTAGGAGTTGTAACCCAATCAGTGTGATTTAATTCCCTGATAGAAATTAACTGAGTGGTAACTGAAGTGGTAGGGTGTGGCTGGAGAAGGTGGGAATTAGGGCATGGCTATGGGGTATAAATTTTGTATCCTGAGAGTAGAGACCCTTTCTCTGCTTCCTGATGATGTGAGTTGCTTTCCTCCATGATGTTTAGCCTCACCTTGAGCCCTGAGGAATGGTGCTGGTCTTCTATGGACTAAGACCTATGACCCTCTGAACCCCCAAATAAACTTTTTCCTTTTTTTAAATTGTTCTGTTCAGATCATTTAGTCACAGCAGGGAAGTAGCTAACTAAAACAGAAATTAATATCAGGAGTGGGTTTATTGCTGTAACTAAACTGATCGTGTGGTTCAGAATTATTTGGAGCTTTTTGGAATTGGTGGGAGGAATTTTGAAATGTTTAGCAGTGCAAGCTGGTTGTTAGATTGTCATAAATGGAGATTAATGGGTGATTCTAGTGGGAACTTAAAAAACCAGAATGCCAGTAGGACCATGCTCAGTAAAGACTGAGCTCAAGAGGGTTCAGAAAAGAAGGAATCTATTAAAATTTGGATTAGAGGCTATCTGTGTTATGTTCTGGCTGAGAAGCTGTCTTCATATTGCCTGTGTCCTGAGAATTCCTGTGAGGCTGATTTTAGAAGTGATGGACTTCTTAATCTGGCAGAAGAAATCACTAGGTAGCATAGCATTCAGGTGGTGGTATGGATATTGCTGCTGGTTTTTAGCCAGATTCATTGTGATAATCAAGAACAGAAAGCAGAGCAGAAAGATTTAGAAGAAGTGAACTTGAAAGGTCAAAGAAAAGCTAGGGCTAAGGAAGTTGTAGTTTGTTAAAGACATTACTGCCACTAGAGAAATGCTGAAGACTTTGCCAAGAGACTAGAAGAAAGATGGCTTAAGGGCATCTCAGAAGCTAGCAAGACCACACCCATCACAAGCTCAAGGGAGTGAAAGTAAAACTCTTTTCCTTAGAGATCAGTGCAGCACCCTTTTTGCGCAAGGGGGCCTAGGAAGTTTATTCAAAAGGATCACCCAGACACTCAGAGACTGATGTAACAAGGGTCCCTGAGGCTTTGCTGTTGCTCCAGATAGTGAGAGATGTTGGTGTAAACTACATGATGCTGTTTCTGCAAGGATAGTAATATAGAGATAGCAGTAGAGATAGAAACACACAGATACAGTCTTAATTATAAATAGATTCTAAATGTGCAAATTTACCTACTTATTAAAACTTATTTCTAACCCTCAAATCAATACTCACAATATGGTCATGATTATTTGTGGATATTCAAAAAGAACAGTGAGCATTTGGAGTCACCAGATTCCTGTATTCCTAGTTTAGGCAGAATAAAGACACTGTGTTGTTTCTTTTCTCCTACAGTAAATGATTATTATTTTTATTTAGTACCATATTTTTCTCTTTTTATGTATGTTTCTTTTGGTTATTTTGCTACTTAAAATGACCTCAAGGCATAGTGCTGAAGTAATATTTACTTTTTTAAGTGCAAAAAGGATATCCATGTGCCTACAGAAAAAATACTTGAGTTAGATAATCTTCATTCAGTTAATAGTTATATTGCTATTGACTTTCAAGTCAAATTTAATGAATCAACAATGTATATTAAATATTTTTACATAGAAAACAATAAAATATATTCATTAGTTAACAAATATGTTGTGACCAAAGACTCACAGATACCTAATATTAAGTTTCTCCTAGGAGCAATGCTCAGAATTTATTAAGTTTTCATGGAAACTTTACAGAGCATATCTACAGGCATAACTTAGACATATTATAGATTCAGTTCCAGACAATGGCAATAAAGTGAGTCATATGAATTCTTTGTTTTCCCAGTGCATATAAAAGTTATGTTCACAGTATACTGTAGCCTATTAAGTGCATAATAACAATATGACTTAAAAGTCTGCATACCTTAATTAAAATCACTCTATTGCTAAAAAAAAATGCTAAAAATCATCTCAGCATTCATTGTGTTGTAAACTTTTTCTTGGTGGAGTGTCTTGCCTCCAGTTTGATGGTTGCTGGTCAAACAGAGTATTGGTTGCTGAAGTTTGGGTGATTGTGGCAATTTCTTGAAATAAAGCAAAGAAGTTTTCCATATTAATTGTCTCTCTCTTTCACACAAGATTTATCTATAGTACATCATGCTGTTTGTTAACATTGTAACCACAGTAGATCTTCTAAAGTGGAGTCAAATTTCTCATAATCTGTCAATACTTTATCAATTAATTTATGTAATATTCTGAAAACTCTGTTGTCATTCTGACAATGCAAAAAGCATCTATCTTAACTAGGAGTAGATTCCATCTACAGAAATCATCATTTTTACTTATCCATAAGAGACAACTCCTCCACAATTTGAGTCATATTATAAAATTGTATCAGTTAAGTCAAATAATAAGTTTTCACTTCAATTTCTAGTCCTCATGCTATTTCTACCACATTTCTGTATATTTCCATTATATTTCTTAATATAATTCTTGCACTGGAGTCTTGAACCTTCAAAGTTATTCATGAGAGTTGGAATCAACTTCTTTCAAAGTTCTGTGTACATTGATATTTTAATCTCTTCCCATGAATTTTTTTTTCACTTTCCCCCTTTTACCTTTTTTTTTTTTTTTTTCAATTTACTTTGTGTCCTTCAGAGAGATCGCTGTGTAAGGCAGCTATAATATCATAAAATATATTTCTTAAATAAACTGAGTCATAAACAAATGTCCTGACATCTGGATTTTGTTGTGCCATTTACAGAGCACAGGCAGAGTAGAAACAGTAATATTTTTAAGTGCTCTAGGATTTTCAGAAATTTTAATGAGCATTGGGTTCAATTTATAGTGATCAGCTGCATTAGTCCCTAACAAGAGGATCAGTTTATCATTTGAAATTTTGAAACTGGTCATTGACATCTCTTCCACACCTATGACAGTATTAGATGACATGTTCTTTCAATAAAAGGTTGTGATTGTTTATTGAAAATCTCTTGATTGGGGTATCATCACATCAAAACCTTAGCCAGAATTTCTGGGTCACTTTCGGCAGTTTATTCATAGGCATTTTCTGCTTCATTTTATACTTTTATGTTGTATATATAATTTCTTTCTTTAAGCATCATGAACCAACATTTACTAGCTTCATATTTTTCTTCTATGGCTTCCTTACATCATTCAGGTATCATAGAGTTGAAAAGAGTTAAGTCCTTTTTATGAATTAGGATTTGGCTTGAGGAAATGTTGTGGCTAGTTTGATCTTTTATCCAAACCACTAAAACTTTCTCCATATTAGCAATAATCCTGTTTCAATTTCTTATCATTCATGCATTAACTGGAGTAAAACTTTTAATTTCCTTAATTTTTTTGCTTGAAATTCACAACTTAACTATTTGTCACAAAAAGCCTACCTTTAAGATTCTATTGAGTTTTAACATACTTTCCACATTACTTATTCATTTCTAACTTTTGCTTTAAAGTGAGAAATATGTGATCCCTCCTTTTATTTCAATACTCAGAAGCCATTGTAAGATTATTTGTTGGCCTAATTTACATATAGTGGTGTCTCAGAGAGGAGGGAGGCCTGAAGATAGGGAGAAAGAGAGAATGGAATGTGATCAAAATACATGACCAAAACAACTTAGAAGAGGAAAAGTTTATTTTGGCTCAGTTTCAGAAATTTCAACTGACTCCATTGCTCTGAGCCCAAAATGAACATGGTGAAAGAGTGCTGCTTATCTCTTGGTCACTAGGGAGCAGAGAAAAGGGAAAGGGGTGAGAGGGAAGATGAATCATTTCAGGGAACACCCCAAGAGATCCACCTTCTCTTAATCATGCCTCACCTACCTAAAATTATCATCCAGTTGGTCCATACAAAAAGGATGAACTCATTAGGATACAGCTCTCACAATCCATTTAATATCACCTCTTAACATTCCTGTATTAACACAGGAGCTTTTGGAGTACATCTCACATTTAAACCATAATAAGCATAAGGGAAAGAACGTATATTTAAAGACTGAGTTTGCCATATTTACAGGCATAGTTTGTGGGACCCTAAAAGCATTACAGTAGTAGTTTCAAAGATCAGTGATGACAGATCACCAAAACAAATGTAATAATCACAAATTTTGGAATATTGCAAGGATTACCAAAAATTTACAGAGAAGTAAAGTAATGAAATTGGTTTGTCATGAAACTGGATACTTTGCATCACCATTTTCTTTCTGGGTTCTTGTCTCACAAGTTTGAAGAATAAAATTTACAGACAATAGCAGAAAGCAAGAGTGAACAAAGTAGGATTTATTTAAGAAGAAGACATAGAACTCCTACAATATGAGAGAGAAATTGATAGCAAGTGTTTGTAATTAAATATACTATTCTTGAGGTTAATATAGCTTTTGGGTATGGGCATCAATCAAAACCCATGCTAAACAGGTATTACTGAAAAGTGAAGGCTAATGGTTTGCTCCATGATCCTCCAATTGGCAGTAACATTTAGCCCCTGTCTGTAGTCTCCATTAGGGTCCATCCCCACTTTTGTTTTCCTGGCACTTGGTGGCAAAAGGGTTGTCTGGAATGTTTGGAATATTTAGACAAGTTAACCTCATGGTAATGTCATGGAATGGTCTTTGCATTACAAAAAAAAAGTCTTAATTCAAGTCCTTTACCCTGATTGACTGACCATTTACTACATATACTTATTTAGAAAGTGTGGGTTATTTTTAAATGGTAGTGGGGGATAGACTTGTTTAATGCAAGCATATCATAAACTTTCAATTTATAAAACATGAAATATCAATAAATATGATAAGGCAAAATACAAAAAAGTGGTATCCTTGTACAGTCAAAAAATGAAAAGCAACCTCAGATTTTTACTGAAATGAGATACTACACATGGTTTTGAATATGTTGTTTACTCTATGTTTTCTTTTTCTCTAATATTACTTTATGTGGTTCCATAAATATTTTTTGAGTGTTTGATGTAAACAAATTTCTGACAATATCCTTTGAGATTGTTGGTGACTTTTTCTTTTTTATCTACTTTTACAAGGTTTTATGAAGCTCTTCCTGATATAAGATTTTGCTCCTTGGTGACATTCTCAGAAGATTGTAAAATGACACCTTTGTTATTTCTGTTTTACTCTCCTTCTTTTGTCTTAGGTAGTTCTCTTTTAAATTTGTCCTTGTCTTCAAATTATAGAAAGTATAACTTTATCTAGATAATGTCAGCTTAGAGAGGAGAGTGCCCCCCTCTCTACTTGCCCCCATGAGGAGGAAAGGAGAGCATCCACCCTCTGGCCAGCTGCCAGCCCCAAGAGGAGGGAAGCGCACACCCCCTTAGCTAGCCACCCACCCCATGAGGAAGAGAGAAGAGCCCCCGTGCTATGGTCCCCATGGCTCCCCAGGCTGGCCTCCATCTTGGGAAACTAAAGCAGATGCCGTAGCCCCCACCCTAGGACAACAGACAGGACCTGGAGGCAACAACCTGCTGCAACAAAGCAGACCACAGCACTGCACATCTGAATAGGCTGGCAGGGCCCACTCTCGCAGCCTCATCTCCAAAAGCAGTGGGCTCCATCTTGGGTTACCTCCGCTGCTTCCACCACCATCTTTAGTTTGGACAGTTTCTATCATAGGACATAGGCTGGAGAATAGAAGACAAATATTAAAGTACCTATAGGTTAGCTGCTGCTGCCACCATCAACTAGGGAGGTGGCTGCTTCCATCTGGGGACAATAGCCAAGACCTGGAGGACTACTTCTATGGTCCTTACAGGCTTGGTTACACTGGAGATCCCCTTTCTGTCTTCTTCCCTAACAGTCAACTTCTACTTATTCCTCTTTCACTCTTCGATATTCTCAACTCCTACTCCATAAGCATCACATCCTACACCCCCATTCTCTTGTTTTACACCATTAGGAACTCTAGACACTATTGCAAACATGATGTTTAGTCTGTAGAGAATAATTAAACACATCAATTCTGTTTATTGGGACAAAACTGCAAATGTCTTAATAGAGGCTAATAGATTTTAAAGCTGCATATTGTTTGCATTCGGTACTGTTGTTATTTATTTCCCCCTTAAAGGAGAGGTATTAGAAGCCTACAGGGACATTATAAATCTATAGGGTAGAAGACTTAATACCTCAGATCCACACAGCGAGAGGGGAAGAAATGCAAACAATGTGAAAAAGGAGGGAAGAATGTATCCAAAACAAAGACAGATGCAACAATAAAAGAATTTATTGACAGCACAGTATAAGAAATGTCAGAGAAAAAATTTAGAATGTACATAACTAAAATGATCTATGAAAGGATGACATAAGAGAGCACATACAGGAAGCAAGAGATTACTTCAATAAAGAGATAGAGATGATGAATAAAAAAACCCAGAAATCCTTGAAATGAAGGAAACAATCAACCAAATTAAAAATTCGAGAGTATCACCAACAGACTAGACCAAGTGGAAAACAGAGCCTCAAACAATGAAGACAAAATATATAATCTAGAAAATAAAGTTGACCACACAGAGAAGTTGGTAAGTAACCATTAACAGAACCTCCAAGAAATATGATTTAACAAAAAATGATCAAAATTAAGAATAATCAGGATAGTGGAAGGTACAGAGCCACAAACCAAAGGAATGTACAATCTTTTCAAATAAATAATGTCAAAAAGTTTCCCAAACCTGAAGAATGATAATGGAAAATCAAAAACAAGAGGCTTATAGGACATCAAATGTAGTACAAAAGTACAACAGACACATACCACGGCACATTATAATGAAAATGCCTAGAATGCATAGAAAGGAAAGATAGACTCCTTTTTTTTTCATTTGAAATATTTTAATAAATACTTTATCAAATCCACAGGAAATAAAGCCCCAGAGTTACTATAAGGCAGGCAAATACAGATTCTCTTAAATATTTAACAGTATCAAGTTTATGCATTTAGAGTTTGATGTTGAGACTTGCAGCATCACTTTCTATCTTCCTATCTGTCTGGGTGACGTCCCAATCTTTCTGGGTCTGAAATTCCATTATTTCTGTCCTTAATTTCAACAGCTTCCTTTTGTTCAATGAATGCAATTGTTCTATTCTACTCCTTTCCATATTGAAGGCCAATTTGGTATTTGTTTTTTGTTTTTTTAAATTTATTTAATTTTGATTCATTGAACACAAATGGAGTACAGGTATTGTTTCTCTGGTTGTACACAAAGTAGAGTCACACCATCTGTGCATAATGAGACAGACATCATTGCCCTGTGTACATTTATGAAAGATAGAATCTTAAAGGCTACAAGAGAAAAGTATCAGAATACACATAGGGAAAAACCAATTCACATTTCAGCAGACTTCTCAACCCAAAGCTAGGAGGTCAAGGAACAACATATAGAAAGCTCTAAAACATAATGGATGCCAACCAAGAATCATATATCCAGCAAAATTAAAATTCAGATTTGATGATGAGATGAAAGACTTCCATGATAAACAAAAGTTAACATAATTCACAACTGGGGCTGGTGATATAGCTCAGCTTATAGAGTGCTTGTCTCACAAGCTCAAGGCCCTGGGTTCCATTGCCAGCACCACAAAAATAATGAATAAATAAAGGAATTTACAATTGGAAAGCCTGTAGAACATTCTCAGCAAAATATTCCATAAGGAGGAAATGAAAAGCAACAATGAAAGACATGTTGCAAAGGGAGGAATGCCACTAAAATAAAAGCAAATCAAAGGAAAAACCATCTCAAGTTAAAAACCAAAAAATAAACCAAAATGACTGGGAATACAAATCATATTTCAATAGCCCTGAATGCAAATGGTCTACACACCTTATTCAAAAGAGACTGACAGATTGGATTAGAAAACCCTACCCAGGAGTCGCCAGCTCCAGTGGGGAGTTTAGGCCTTCTGACGCCATTTTACAGCTTCCCTAGCAGAGAGAGACCATCTGCGGCTGCCTGAATCCTCAGAGCTGAGCTCCAGTCTTCTGGCACCACTGTGAGGCGGCTCCTGCAGAGATCTGGCCTGGAGCAGCTGGAGTCGCCAGCTCCAGCAGGGAGCATAGGCCTTTGGCGCCATTTTACAGCATCCCTGGGAAAGAGCAACCACCTGCCACTGCCTGAGTCCCCAATGAGGAGTTCAGGCCTGCCGGGGTTCTCAGGCCCAGTGTTTCCATCACTGAGCACAGTTCTGTGCCCCCACCCCAACTTGATCTAGTGCCCAGGACCACACCCTGGCCCGGGGTCTAGCACCTGTGCTGTATCTGATTGTCTATCAACACCAGGCTGCCTCTGCCCAGAAGCATTGACCATTCCCAACCAGGAGGTAGTGGGACAGCAGCATTCTTGGGTAACCGCTTGTTCAAGCACCACTCAAACATCAGGTGAGTTACTGGAAATCTGCAGGGACATTTTAAGTATTTACAGGGAAATTGCAATCCCTCTGATTCGCACTACTAGAGGGGAAGATACACGAGCAACATCAGAAAACATGGGAAGAAAGTGTCCCAAACAAACATAGATGATATATCAAGAGAACCCAAAGACAGCATGGTAGAAGGAATGACAGAAAGGGAGTTCAGAAAGTTCATAATTAAAATCATCCGATAAGAGAATGATGTGATGAGAGAGCAGATTTGGGCTATGAATAATCAGCTAATAGAGCAATTGCAGGAAGCAAAAAATCATTTCAATAAAGAGATAGAAGTTCTGAGAAAAAAACAAACAGAAATCCTTCAAGGAAACAAGGAAATGAAGGAAACGATAAACCAAGTTAATAACTCAATAGAAAGCATAATTAACAGAATAGATCACCTGGAAGACAGAACCTCAGACAATGAAGACAAAATATTTAATCTTGAAAACAAAGTCGAACAAACAGAGAAGATGGTTAGGAATCATGAATGAAACCTCCAAGAAATATGGGACATCATGAAAAGACCAAATTTAAGAGTTACTGGGATTGAGGAAGGCACAGAGATACAAACCAAGGGAATGAATAACCTGTTCAATGAAATAATATTAGAAAATTTCCCAAATACGATGAATGAGATGGAAAATCAATTACAAGAGGCTTACAGGACACCAAACACACAGAATTTCAACAGATCCACACCAAGGCACATTATAATGAAAATACCTAACATACAAAACAAAGATAGAATTTTAAAGGCTGCGAGAGAAAAGCTTCAGATTACCTACAAGGGGCAACCAATACGGATATCAGCAGATTTCTCAGCCCAGACCCGAAAAGCAAGAAGGGCCTGGAACAACATATTTCAAGCTCTGAAAGAAAACGGATGCCAACGAAGAATCTTATACCCAGCAAAACTTACCTTCAGATTTGATGACGAAATAAAATCCTTCCATGATAAACAAAACCTTAAGGAATTCACAAATAGAAAGCCTACCCTACAGAACATTCTCAACAACATATTCGAAGAGGAAGAAACGAAAAATAACAATGTCAGTCAACATGGGGAGGAATTACCCTAAAGAAAAGAGTTAATCAAAGGAGAAACAAAGTTAAGCTAAAAACCCCAAAAAAGCTGAAATGACAGGAAATACAAGTCATACCTCAATTATAACCCTGAATGTAAATGACCTAAACTCATCAATCAAAAGACATAGACTGGCAGATTGGATTAAAAAGAAAGACCCAACAATATGCTGCCTTCAAGAAACTCATCTCATAGAAAAACATGCCCACAGACTAAAGGTGAAAGGGTGGGAAAAAACATACCATGCACATGGACTGAGTAAAGAAGCAGGGGTTTCCATCCTCATTTCAGAGAAAGCAGACCTCAAGCCAAAGTTAGTCAGAAGAGATAAAGAAGGGCATTTCCTACTGCTTAAAGGAAGCATAAGTCAGCAAGACATAACAATCATAAATACTTATGCACCAAACAATGGTGCATCCGTGCATGTCAATCAGATCCTTCTCAATTTCAGGAATCTAATAGACCAAAACACAATAATACTGGGGGACTTTAACACACATCTCTCACCGTTGGACAGATCTTCCAAGCAAAAATTGAACAAAGAAACCATAGGACTCAATGACACAATCTCTAATTTAGACTTAGCAGACATATATAGAATATTCCATCCATCAAAAAGTTAATACACTTTCTTCTCAGCAGCTCATGGGTCCTTCTCTAAAATAGACCATATGTTATGCCACAAAGCTACTCTTAACAAATACAAAAACATAGAGCTACTACCTTGTATACTATCAGATCGTATTGGAATGAAATTAGAAATCAATGATTAAGATAAAAACAGAAACTACTCCAAGACCTGGGGATTAAATAATATGCTATTGAATGATGCATGGATAACAGAAGACATAAGGGGGGAATTAAAATATTCTTAGAGGTCAACGAGAACAAAGATACAACATGTCAAAATTTCTGGGACACTATGAAAGCAGTGCTAAGAGGAAAATTCATTGTCGGAGTGCATTTAATAAAAGAATGAAAAGTCAACAAATCAATGACCTCACATTACAGCTCAAATCCCTAGAAAAAGAGGAACAGATCATCACCAAAAGTAGTAGAGGACAGGAAATAAACAAAATCAGAGCTGAAATCAATGAAATTGAAGCAAAAGAAACAATTCAAAAAATCGACAAAACAAAAAGTTGGTTCTTTGAAAAAATAAACAAAATTGATAAACCCTTAGCCTCGCTAACGAACAGAAGGAGAGAGAAACTCCAAATTACTAAAATTCGTGATGGAAATGGAAATATTACAACAGACACAACTGAAATCCAAAACATAATAAGAAGCTACTTTGAAAATTTATACTCCAACAAAATAGAAAACCTGGAAGACATCAACAGGTTCCTAGAGGCATATGAGCCACCCAAACTGAATCTGGAGGACATGCACAACTTAGATCAATTTCAAGCAATGAAATAGAAGAAGTCATCAAAATCCTACCAACAAAGAAAAGTCCAGAACTGGATGGATTCACAGCTGAGTTCTACAAGACCTTCAAAGAAGAGCTCATTCCAATACTCCTCAGAGTATTTCATGAAATAGAGGAGGAGGGAACCCTTCCAAACTCATTCTATGATGCTAATATTACCCTGATAACAAAACCAGAGAAGGACACGTCGAGGAAAGAAAATTTCAGACCAATATCCCTAATGAACATACATGCAAAAAATCTTTAAAAAATTTTAGCGAATCGCATACAAAAGCATATTAAAAAGGTAGTGCACCATGATCAAGTGGGTTTCATCCTGGGGATGCAAGGTTGGTTCAACATCTGGAAATCAACAAATGTAATTCACCACATCAACAGACTTAAAGTCAAGAACCACATGATTATTTCAATAGATGCAGAGAAAGCATTTGATAAAATACAGCACCCATTCATGCTCAAAACACAAGAAAAAATAGGGATAGTGGGGACATTCCTTAACATTGCAAAAGCTATCTAAGCTAAGCCCACAGCTAACATCATTGTAAATGGAGAAAAATTGAAAGCATTCCCCCTGAGAACTGGAACAAGGCAGGGATGCCCTCTTTCGCCACTCCTATTCAACATTGTTCTTGAAACTCTAGCCAGAGCAATTAGACAGACCAAAGATATTAGAGGAATACAAATAGGAAAAGAAGAGCTCGAACTATCCCTATTTGCTGATGACATGATTCTCTATTTAGAAGACCCTAAGAATTCCACCAGAAAACTTCTGGAACTCAAAAATGAATTCAGTAAAGTAGCAGGATATAAAATTAATGCTCATAAATCTAATGCATTTTTATTCATAAGTGATGCAGTGATGCATCCTCTGAGAGAGAAATTAGGAAAACTACCCCATTCACAATAACCTCAAAAAAAAAAAACTTGGGAATCAATCTAACAAAAGAAGTGAAATACCTCTACAATGAGAACTACAGAACACTAAAGAAAGAAGTTAAAGAGAATCTGAGAAGATGGAAAGATCTCCCATGTTCTTGGATATGCAGAATTAGTATTGTCAAAATGGCCATACTTCCAAAAACGCTATACAAATTCAATGCAATTCCAATTAAAATCCCAATGACTGATCTCATAGAAATAGGGCAAGCAATCATGAAATTCATTTGGAGGAATAAGAGACCCAGAATAGCTAAAGCAATCCTTAGCAAGAAGAGCAAAGAAGGGGGTATCACAATACCAGACCTTCAACTATACTACAGAACAATAGTTACAAAAACAGTATGGTATTGGTACCAAAATAGACAGGTAGATCAATGGTACAGAATAGAGGACACAGAGACAAACCCACAGAAATACAGGTATCTCATACTTGACAAAGGAGGCAAAAACATGCAATGGAGAAAAGACAGCCTCTTCAACAAATGGTGCTGGGAAAATTGGAAATCCATATGCAGCAAAATGAAACTAAACCCATATCTCATAATACCAAAATTCCTCAAATTATTCCATGAAGTAGAAAAAGAGGGAACCTTTCCAACCTCATTCCATAGGCTAGTATCACCCTATTGAAAACAAAAACAAACAAACAAACAAACAAAAACAGGCAAAGGCACATCAAGGAAAGAAAACTTCAGACCAATATCCCTGATGAACACTGATGGAACACCTGCATATTAGATATTTTAATTATAATATGTTTGGAAATGATTTTTCTTAAATTTTGCCTATTTGTTGTTCTAAAAGACTCCTACAATTGTTTTTTCATCTAATTCCTAATGCTCGCATTCTTATAGTTTGTATATTGATGCCTTTTTAAATGCCATTGTTTCTTATATTTAATTTATAATGTTATGCCAGAATTCTTGAAAATTATGGTCATGGTATATTAGCATCTTTTCTTTGTTGTCAAATTAATTTTCAAGATTATATAATTTGTCTTTTAGGACTGAGAATCTGTCTTCTTTGTGATATAATGTATTGGGGATGTTTACCTCTGAATTTTTAATTTGATTTTTTAAGTTTTTCATTTCCAGGGTTTCTATTTGGTTCTTTTGCAATATCTCTATCTCTTTACTGAAATGGTCTTTCACTTTCAATATTTTTTCTCTATTTTCATTCCTTACATCTTTTTTTCACTTGTTGAATATTTTAACTATGAACTTTCTAAATTTTTTCTCAAATATTTCCTTCACTGTCATGTCAATGGTATCAGTTGTTGAAGAGTTGTGAGCTATTTAGGGTGGTTTGTTCCTTTGCTTTTTCATGTTGTTTGTTTTGCTATCCATGTGTTAGAATGATTATCATTTCTATTTTCTTGTGAGGACTTATTTAGAGAGTTCCTTTCTCTTTAGTACTCTGGGCTTGATGAATATGCAGATATTGATATTTTCACTCACCCTTTGTTCTCTTCTGTTCCCAGTATCAGTACCACTTTGGGAGAAGCCACTAAACACTAGTTACTGCAATAAACCTAGAAAAATGCAATGTACTAATTTACCAAGCCCTGAAATATAACAGTGCCAAACAGGATTGTAATATCAAGAAAAACTATTCTTCCAAATTAAATATAAAAGAAAAAGCTTCCACAGTAACCAGAAACTAAAACAATTCATAACCACTAAGCCAGCACTAAAAAAAAAAAAACATAATCTATAAATTACACAGAAAAAAATGAAAAATAAATATCAGAGTGAGTGAATGGATGAATCTTCAAACAAAGAAAAGCCAAGTATGTGGTGGATTATCACCTGAGTTCTACCAGAAGTTGACCGTTATAATGCCAATCCTCCTCAAATTAGTCCTTGAAAAGGAAAGGGAAGGTACACTCCCAAATCCATTCTATGAATCCAGTATCATCTTGATATCAAAAGTAGACACAAACACATCATGAAATAAAACTAAAGAACAACAACCCTAATGAACATAGATCCAAAAAACCTTTATAAAGTACTGGCAATCCATATTCAAAAATGCTTTAAGCGGCTGGGGCAGAAGCTCAATGGAAGAGCACTTGCCTTACACATGTGAGACACTGGGTTTGGTCCTTAGACCAACATAAAATTAAATAAATAAAATAAAAGTTAAAAAATAAAATGCTATGAAAGCATTTAAAAAACACACATTAAGATAATAGGTAACCTCAATCCATTGGATTCCATCACAAAGATTCAAGATTTGTTCCACACATATAAATCAATAATTTTATACACCCCATAAATGGAATTAAGGACAAGAAATACATGGTAATCTCAACAGTGGCAGAAAAAGCCTTTCACCAAAACCAGCAATCATTTTTGTTTAAAATGGTGGAGAAACTAGTGATAGAAGGAACTTACTTCAGCAAAATAAAGGTTACATATAACAAATTCAAGGCGAGCATCACATTGAATGTAGAAAATCTGAAATCATTTCATCTAAAAACAGGAACAAGACAAGAATGTTAAGTTTTACCACTCCTTTTCAATGTAGCTCTTCAAACTCTATACAAAGCAATCCGTCATGAGAAGACATTAATGGACACAAATATGAAAAGAAGAAATCAAGTTCTCTGTTTGCTGATGACGTGATCCTATATCTAGACTATACAAAAACCAAAACCAAAACAACTTCACCAAAAGACTTCTAGAACTGATAGGTAAACTAAGCAAAAGAAGCAGGATATAAGATCAATATTCAGAAATCCATAAATTTTCTGTACCTCAGTAATGAATCCATTGAATAACAAGTTAGGAAAACCACTCCATTTACAATAACTGAAAAAAAAAAAGATTGGGGAATAAATATAGCTAAGAAGGTGAATGATCTCTACAATGAAAATTATATTACACTGAAGAAAAAAACTGAAGAAGGCCTTAGAAGATGGAAAGGCTTCCCATGTCTCTGGATAGGCAGAATTGATATTGTCACAATGGGCATACTTCCAAAAGTTAAAGTTATGCAGAGTCACTGCAACCCCTACCAAAATGCAAATGACATTCTTCACAGAACTAGTAAAAAATAGCTATAAAACTCATTTAAAAAATAAAATACTGAGTATAGTTAAAACAATCTTGCATAAGAAGGATGATGCTGGAGACATCAGAATACTGGATCTCAAATTATACTAGAGAGCTGTATTAAAAAGACAGCATGATATCATTATTAAAAGAGACATAAAGACCAAAGGAATGGATTAGAAGATGGAGAGACAAACTCCCATAGAGATAGTCATTCAAGACTCAACTAAAGTGTCAAAAACACACGTTGGTGAAAAGAGTCTTTTAAACAAATGGTGCTGGGAAAACTGGACATTCATCTGTAAAAGAATGAGACTAGATTCCTATCTTTCACTATGCACAAATGTCATCTTAAAGTGGATCAAAGATCTACTAATTAGACAAAAAACTTTGCAGCTCCTAGAAGAAAACACAATCTCAGCACTCCAGCATATTGATGCAGGAATCAGCTTTCCAGGCAGGGCTCCTAAAACTCAAGAAATAAAACCAAGCATCGATAAGTAGGACATCATCAAATTAAGAAGCTTCTGCACAGCAAAGGAAATGAAAGTGTGAAGAGAAAGCATATACAATGGGAGAAAATCTTTCCCAGCTAATCCTCTGGAAAGGAATTAATATTCAAAACATATGAAGAACTCAAAACACTTAACACCACTGACAAAAACAAAAACAAAACAAAATTAAATAACCTAATCAATACATTTGCAAATGAACTCAACAAACTTTTCTCAAAACTAGAAACACAAAATGCCAACCAACATATGAAAAAAAATGTTCAGCATCCCTAGTAATCAGGGAAATGCAAATCAAAACTACATTGAGATTTCATCTCATTCCAGTTAGAATAGCTATCATTGAGAATACAAGTAATAATAAATGCTGGTGAGGATCTTAGGGAAAAGCTACACTCATACATTGTTGATTGGACTGCATATTAGTACAACAACTTTGGAAAGTAGTATGGAGATTACTCAAAAGACTAGGAATCAAAATACCTTATTACCCAACTATCACAGTCCTTGGTATTTACCCTAAAGAAGTAAAATCAGCATGATAGTGATACAGGCACATCGATGTTTATAGCAGCACAATTCACAATGTCCAAGTTATGGAACTAGCCCAAGTATTGTCAATGGATGAATAAGAAAATGTGGTATATATACATAGTAGCATTTTAGTCCGTCATAAAGAATTAAGGTATGCCATTTTCTGGAAAATGGATGGAACTGGAGAGCCTCATGTTAGTGAAATAAGCCAGAGTCAGAAAGCCAAATATTAAATATTTTCTCTCATATGCAGAAGCTAGAAAAAAATAAGGGGGAGAAATTGAGGGGGTAATCCCATGAACATACAAGGTAAATCAGGTAGTAGAAGGGGAGGGAGGAAGGACAGTGATCCATGTATATATCCTTCTATATATCCTATGTATATGTATGTAGCAGAATAAAATTATGCTATGTACATATATGAATGTACCACAGTGACTTGCACCATTATGTAAGCACCAATTAAAAAAAAAAATAAATATTTCTTTTAAAAAAGGAAGGTCAGTAAATTGGAGGAAGGCAGACAAGGGGAGGGAGGAGGACAGGTAAAGAGGAAGTACTGGCAACTGAAATGGAGGAAATTATATTCCATGCATATATGTTTATGTCAGAATGAACTCCACTGTAATGAATGAACTCTAATGCACTAATGAAAACATTTTAAAAAAAGAAAGTGTATCTCCCTCATGGGTTTATAGATTTAAGTCAAGAACACAGGATTACATAAATTTTTACATCTAATGAAAATGGCAATAATGAATGGTGTAAGGATGTGTCAAGTGGTCAAATCTCCAGTCAGGAAAACAGAAAGAGGTGAAGTTGGGGGGTCCACAATCTGTTTTAAGTACACATTCCTAAAGGCCTATGGGCCTAACACTGTGGCCAACTTCCCAAAGTTCTAGAGTATCCCCCAATGCAGCCACCCTAGAAACAATGTCTTTCACATATGTATCTTTGTGGGACTCTGCCCATATTCAAAAAATATGAGCTTCTTCTTATATTATTTTTACAGCATCAGAAATTTCATTCTCCCTCCTTTGATGAATGTTGCTAACTCAGTTTTGTCAAATTCTCATTTTTTTGTGGGGAAGTTCTTAATATTGATTCAGTTGTGATGACATAATTTTTATTATATGACTTGGTTGTTGGAAAATGGCATGAATGTCTTCTTACTTACCATAGATTTTTACCATCTATATCCTCACAGAAATCAGCCTCTTAGATGAATACTATTAAAGATGAAATTGTACATTCTAATTACTTCTTAAACCACATCAGAGGATCTATGTACCAGGCTACTTATCAAGTTAATTCACCTCTATTCCTGTGATGGTTAATATCATATCAAACTATGTTAATTGAACATAGGTTGATAGTAAAACATTTTTTTCTGTGTGTATCTATCTGTAACAGTGCTCTGGATGAGACTGGCATTTGAATCAGTAAATTGAATATAAAAGATCCACTATCACCAGTGTACACAGGCATCATCTAATCCAATGAGGACCTGAATAGAAGAAAAATTCACGGAAAGGGCTAATTCACTCTCATTTTCCTTAAACCTGGAGAAATTAAAGCTCTAGACTCTTCTGGCCTTTGGACTCATGGGCTTATATTAGAGTCACTTCCCAGTGGTTCTCAGGCTTTAGTCTAAGAATAATAGTCTAAGAATAATACCATCTGCTCCCCCGCTTCTAGGGCCTGTGGACTTGAACTGAATCACACTGACCTTTCTAGTTTTCCAGATTGCAGACAACATAGAACTTCTTAGCATCCATAAGCACATGGGCCCAGTCAACTTCCATAATCACACACACAGTCTCGTTCTCTCTATGTGTATTTATGTATATACACATATAGAAAAACATATAAATATTTAAGTATATATTTTACTCAAATATAAATATGTGAAACATTCATATTATTTATTTA
Organism: Glaucomys volans; assembly: GCA_020662805.1. Taxonomy (NCBI): domain Eukaryota; kingdom Metazoa; phylum Chordata; class Mammalia; order Rodentia; family Sciuridae; genus Glaucomys; species Glaucomys volans. The sequence continues at coordinate 36,055 of JAJEJO010053067.1, read as the reverse complement.
TACATTTATTTATTTATGTTTCTCTGGAGAAGACTCACTAATACCATCCCTAAATGAGAAATACCTGACTTTCAATTTTTTTTAAAATACATTTATGAGATTACTCAATCCCTTAAGAAAATATATCCCTTACCTCAGTAAAAACATCAGTCAGGATTTTCCAATATTCCTGGTCAAGTTTTCTTGATTTATTTTTAAGTGTCACTTTCATTCCTCTACTGATCTTACACTGATATTAATTTCTCACTCATAGGAATTGGAATGACTGCAAATTAAATTCATATTAAACCAATTATAGTGATAATCAGAAAAATTCAGGCCAGATGCAACAAACAAAACACAATCAATTTAGAAATTAATCAGACCCAACAGTAACTTGCTCATCATGTACTTACTTTCAATCATGTGTGTAAAAGAACTTTACTGCAAGTTTTTCACAATGACTGGAATAGCACTATCCCATCATAGCATCTTCAATATTCCTAACTCTTTTAATTTGCACAGAAAGCAAAACAAAATTACCAATATTCACTCTTTTCTTATTTCTACTTTTTTTCTCTCTTCCCTTTATTTAGCCTCTTCATTTATTTAATTCTGCTCAAATCTTGTATTGATTTCTGTTCTGTCCTTACAGATTCCTTTGGCTGCTGATGAATGGCACTAAATATCTGCCACAAATAACATCAGGGAAATAGTATTTCCTGTTCTGTCTTATTTAAACCTCTACAAGTAAATCACTTTTACCTTCTGAACTGAATTTAAATTTTTTCAATATGACATGTCAACACTTACTCAATACTTGGACACAACGTCCATTTCCTTTACTGCCTATACCTCTTTACAACTTCTGCATTGTAAGACCTGATGGTGGTTTCACTCCTTATCTCAACATGGATAATATTAGCTTAAATTAAATCAGTGTCACACTCTGCCAAGATTTGATATAATTAGTCAACTCTACCAAGATTCCAGGTGTAATAATGTTTTAATTTCTAAGAACAAATAAACGAAAGTGTTATCTCTACAAAAGAAATTTTTATAAATATACAAATTAAAATAATAATCTAGCTACTATACAGTCAAGACAGAGAAGCTAGAATACCATTTTATTGTACCAAAATCACTATTATCTCAATATTCCCTTAAAAATATGCATTCATTGTTTCTTGTGACAACACTCTGTTATTTAGGTAGTTTATCTATTCTTTTCCCTGCTTATAAAACTTTTGTAGATGCCCACAATCAGAATCATTTCAAACTTAATAATTATACTAATATATTGCTGCTTCTGCAACAGGGCTTCTAAACTATTAATATCTACTGGTTTCCTCATTGAATGTCTCATGCCCAACCACTTACAAAGATAAGATACATTATAGATATCCAATCACTGTCTAGTGCAGAGAAGCACTATTTTGGGGAAAAATTAAAACAAACAAATATAAAATCAACCAGTGACTAGCCATCAGATGTTTGTCTATGTAGTAGACATGTAAATATACCATGTAGATACCCCCTTCAAGGAATGACTTGTCACAGGTTCTGAAAGAGCTTCAGCAAACATTCTCTTGCTATCAGTTACTTCCATAAGTCACTTAGTTGCACAGACCTGATTTTGCAAGGAGCAGGCCCTTATTATACAGGAAAATATTCATTGATTAATCCCAGGGAAACCATAAATTCCTGAACATTTAAACTCACTGTGGGATACTTTGATAGCTAATATATACTTCAGTGATACTCTTGGAGTTGACACTTTATTGAATTTGCATGCCATATTAACACTTTCTTCCCATTCTGCCTCCTTTCTCTACCTTCCACAGGTAAAAGTCTTCAGTGAACACTTTGTAAACTAAACTGCACATCAGTATTTACTTACAAGAGCACAATCTGTGAAATTTGGAACCAAAAGTACTCTAAGCAAGCCAGTGATAGGAAGTAGTTTCAGAACAGAACCTCTTATTTCTTAGCTATTATGAGAACCCCTTCACTGGTGGTAGGTAAAATGCAGAGAGGCCATAGAATAAAGTAGCTTATTAATTAAAACTAAATAAAGTAGTTTATTAATTAAAACTTTTATCAGAGATAAATTCAGATAGTAAACCACTGCTGAGAGCTTCTTCTTGAACAATATCCAGTGGAGTCCTGGGAAGAGAGCCATTCCAAGACCTCAGACTAGTAACACCACTGGCATATGATTCTAGCCTGGGAGACCTTCAACACATGGCTCCAACACATAAGAACTGTGAAGTCATGAAGGCATGGTTACCTAGAGACTTTGGGGCACAATTTCAGGACAGGAAAAATGCAAAAATGGAAACTATAGCACATTGGCCTAGCGGACAAATATTAGAATCAAAGATTCTTAAGGAGCAATAAGACTTAATCTTGTTGTTGTGTTTTATACTTGTTTTAGACATATTATTTCTTTCTTCTTTTATGTTCCTTCCTTAGGAATGGAAATGCCTAGTCCTTGTCTGTCATAAAATTAAATTTGGGAAACAGATTGCATGTTTGATTTTACAGGTTCATAGCTACAGGGAAATTTTCCCAATTGAAAGTCAAAACATCATGCTTGACTATATGCAATTTAAATGACATTTAGATGAAACTTTGTACTTAGACTCTAAAGTTGATATTGATAGGTATGGGGAGCCATGACTTCATTCAGGATCTCTCTCTGGCAGCAAGAGCCTGCATCTGTGCTGGGAACTTCCTGTGCAAAGGTGGAGGTCAAGATTGCCCATTTGCTATGGTGATGACCTGTTGAAAGATGTTTTGTGCAAGGCACAGGACTATCAGTCTTGACCCTGAGTTCAGACACCAGTTGCTAGAGGTAGAGAATTATGAACACAAAAAGATAATTATAATTTTTTGCCAGCACTTTGTCTTTCAAGATTGCCTGCTTTGAAGAAATTTTCTCACAGAAAATCCTTTTGATGATAAAATCTATATAATACATGTGCTGAGCTAGCTCTGGGTCATTGTTCCTCCATTAGAGGATGGTGTCCCACCTTGTTCCAGCTTTTTCTCTCTGTGTGTGTTTTCTAATCCCCCATTGCCTCTCACAGATTTCGGAATTAATGGTCACACAGCACAGCAGATAGGAGTAATGATTTGGGAGAAAGGAGCTATTGGGATGAAATAATACATTTCGTATGTGAAAAGGATATTATCTTGGGGAAAAGTGGTGGAATGCTGTGATTGGAATGTTTGTCTTCCCAAAATTCGTGTATGGAACTCTTAACCCCCAAGGTGATGGTATTAGACGATGAGGCCTTTAGAAGCTTATTAGATCATGAGAAAGAGTGCTTATGATTTAGATTAGTGCCCTTATAAAAGCAGCTGGAGGTATCTTGTTCATTTCTTCTACTATGTGATAATATAGCTGGAAAGTATTATCTACAAAAAAGCAGACCCTCACAGACACCACTATTGCCTTCATGTTAGCTATCACAGATGCCAGACCATGTTTAATAACACTTCTCTCTTTCTAAACTACATAATCTGTGATATTTTTTAAAAGATCACTAAAGGAGCTAAAATAATATTCCAGAAATGTATAATGAAAAAGTTCCAAGTCAGATATTTATTTCAAATTCAAGTATGAAAGCCAGAAGTCCTCACTGATTGCTTCTAAAAAACATCTATTTTTTTTTATTGGAAGGGAAGAAAAAGCTGAGTTCCAGGCCCAAAATGAATATCCAGAATGGGAAAACACCAGAGAATGCTGAAAAACTCTACAGGACTGGTATGTTAAACCAACCTGAGCTCTAGTGATGAAAAACAGAGCTCTTTATTCTTTAAATTAAGGTATCAGGGAGGATGCCCCACCCAAATTTTGGACTTGTAGATTTTAGTGGATCTTTTGAGTCTTCAGAGGTGATTTACTTCACCCATCAAGAGTTGGTATGAGCCCATTGCCTAAATACAAAGTCCTCTAAACCATAATGTAATGTGTGTCTTGTGCATTCAGGATGTTCCTCCAAGTTCTCCTCTGGCTAACAGGTCAATAACTAAGGTTAATGTTCAGCATAATCCATGATTTTGTCCATGCTAACCTTGAAAAAGGAAGGAACTGGATATTCCCCCAAGGAAGTTGCCAGACTGTGCCAGGATGAATCAGGGAAAAAATATATAGGAATGGATTCTAAGTATTCTTGATCAAGGGACCCAGGAGTTTAGGTGTAATAAGGGAAACTGTATTGACTTTGGAATATATTCCTAACATACAGGATTTAATGCTGTGGAAAAGTTCCTGGAATGATGGCAACACAGTACCAGGATGGCTTTGGTAAATATGATAAAAGCATTGGCAGCAATGGTAGAGGGGAGTGAAGGGAGGGGAAGGGGTATAGGGGTAGAAAGAATAGTAGAGTAAAACAGACATTATTACCACATATACATGTATGACTGCATGACCAATGTGATAATATGTACAATCAGAAAAATGAGAAATTATACCCCATTTATTTATGATTTATCAAAGTGCATAAATGCATACTACTGTCATGTATAACTAGTTAGAACCAATTTAAAATATTTTTAAAAAGAATGCAATGGAGGACAATTGAAGAAGATATTAAAGGGCTCATACTCATAGCAAAGGAAAATGTGAAAGGGTGAATCAAGTGAGATATGCAAGGCATACAACCTAAGGAGACATTTACATGACCCTGAGAGGAAGAGTCTTCCCAAAGTAAATTGAATTTAATGGCGATCAATCACTCCTAAGGTTTGACAAGTGCACAGTCAGCTCCTAAACAACAATGAGAAAGAATATCTCCTTAAAATTTGTGCCCAAGGAACATAGTCTCTTTATTCTACTTCAGATCTTGCTCAAGAAAGTGGGTGTACTAGATAAGCTAGTATATAAAGCTGGAAAATGCACCAGATGTTACCTACCATGGGAAGACTTGAAGAATACAAAATTTACCAAGGCTATCACGAATGCACTTGTGAGAGAAACACCAACATCAGTAGGAAGTATAATAGTAATTGTTCTCTGTAGACAAAAACTGATGATAAAAAAAAGCCCATTACAAAATAAACTCACAGCAATACAGTTGAACAATAAGAATTCAAAATGATAGGGATAAGGTGGTGGCATTTAACTGCTCAATCCAGAGAGATGTCATTTTTATTTTGTGTGGCAATGTAGATATGGCACACAATGGGATCTGACTCACAGAAAATTATGATTATTGTTAACAAAAATGGTGTGCCTTGTGAAAAAATAGATGAATAGTAATTGCAATTGAGGATTATACTACCAAAAGATATCAATAATAGAATACCAGGAAGATGAAATCTGCTGTCTCAACAACAAAGTATTTCTAGTCCATTCTCGAATATTTTGTAGTTTCATATCAAAACTCATTTTCACAATAGTTCACATCTCTGGGAGGAAAAACCTGTAAGAACAGTGATAAATATGTGTGGTAATGATTTTCCCCAATATTCCACAAAAGGAGCAAGAGTCTTTTACTTGGGTGACTGTCAGCTAAGAAAAAAAGAATTTCCCAGGCATATGAAATACTACTGCACACAGAGTTTAATTTGACATTAATGCATGGAAACAAAAGACATATCATGACTCCCCAGTGAGAATACTGGCAAAATGACCCATGCAATAAAAGGAATATTGACCAAGACTCAACATTCTAAGGATTCTTAGAATCTGCCCACCCACTTAGTATTTCCCTTACTCCTTTTATGCATAATTGGGATTGGCATATTCAATAGTGCACCCCATTCACTAGGTCCTCACTTTGTGAGTAAAGTTACAATAACATAGACAGTCATATGGAAACCTCTAGAATTGTCTTTTCCCTCCACAAAATAGTAAATAAAGATAACAGAGCATCCTAAGGGAGGGTAGTGGAAATTGTCCTGCCATAAAGATTAATCTGCATTGATTATGTTTCCTATAATAGCACTATTGAATCCAAAAATTTGGTCTAAAAAAGCAAGTAGTACACCTACCATCAATTTCAATGACCCACTGTGTAATTTGTGCTGTTAATCACCACACCACAACTCTAAGTTCTGCAGAGTTAGAAGTCCTAGTCCCCAAAGGAGAAATACATTTTCCAAGGGGAAAAAAAAAGTTCTATTGAATCAACTGGACACTTTGGGACCCTTGTGTCCAGAATCCAATGGGCAAGTTGAGACATCAGCATCTTTGAAAGGCAATTAACCTTTTTCTAAAATATTTTTTAGTTGTTGATGGACCTTTATTTGATTGATTGATTAATTTATACGTGGTGCTGAGAATCAAATCCAGTGCCTCATGCATGCTAGGCAAGCACTCTACCACTGAGCCACAACCCCAACCCCGGCAATTAACTTTTAACATCAGGACAAGATGGATGCTGATATGAAATGTCAACACATAGAAATATGTACAAAATTTACATAATTCACTTAAGTGTTTTTTTTGCATTCTCTTGTCCGTTGTAAAAGTAAGTGAACAAATACAGTTACACTGTCCTGAGAACACAGTAATCAGAGGCACAGACCTGTCAGAGATGAGGATCTGTGTCATACCACCAAATAAACCACTAAGACTAAACCATTTACTACAAACAGAGGTAGTAAATGAAGATTAAAAATAATAGAATGATCCTCAGAGGAGGAAGATGATATTTATCTGTTTTGGACTTAAATGCAACTACTAAAGCAGAAGATATTAGTTTGTCCTACTAACTTTCATCTTATAAGTTTCTCTCAAAATGAGAGATTCATCAGAATACTGGAAGAGTTGCTTCCAGAAAGTTCTGAAGAAATGGATACAATTAACCCAAGGGATAGACTGTGGTGGGCTCACAAGTGTGCCATCCAGATGGCTGCTAAAGAAAGAGCTTTTTGCCTCAGCTACTGAGAATATCGCTGTTGGATAACCTCTAACTCCCAGGTCCATTCAAATAAGCTTCAGCAGAGTAACATCACCCAAGAATATGCTCTTCTCAGGCTGACAACTATTTTGATGAAAAATAATTGCAATATTAATCTTTATCTTCCATTCTACAATGTTTCTAACCTAGTTTATCAGTTATATTAATAATATGGATTGATTGAGATTTTCCTTATAAAAGATCATACTGGTTGCAAATAAAGTTAGCTTCATTTTTTCTTTTCAAATATGCATGTTCCTGATTTAAGTTTTTGAGAGTGTAATTGCCCTGGTTAGAATCTTCAGCACAATATTGAATAAAAAGAGAATAAAAGGGTCTTATGGCTTATCTTAGGGAGAAAACTTTAAGTTTTTCACCATTAAATATGATGTATAGTTGTGTGATTTCTGTGGATGCTCTTTATTAGGTTGAGGAATTACCCTTCTATTCCTAGTTTGTCAAGTGCTTTGAGCATAAAAGTTTGTTTTATTTTTTATTGAATTATTTATCTCTATATGATGATCATGTGCTTTTTAAAATGTTTATCTTACTAATACAAATATCATATATTATTATAATTATTGTAATTATTATTATTATTATTATTATTATTATTATTATTATTATGGTACACAGTATATTATATATTGTAAGAATGAATTCATCTTTCCAAGATCAGATAGATAGTCTCTGGGCATTAACTATAACCTATGAATCCTACATAATAATACAATTTGTTTTATAGCTTTGTTTACGATGGCTACTCAACAATAACAAAACTACTGCTACTGATAATTTCATCATGTACTTACTATGTATTAAGAAGTTTGCATATATAAACTCATGTAATTCTCAACAACTCATTTAAGTAGGTACTTTCATTATCCTTAATTTATGAATAGGATTATTGATATAGAAAATAATTAGATTACTAGCTCAGCCTAGCATTGATAATAATGGCAGAGAAATAATTCAAACCTATACAGTGTAATTTGTGTCTACGTGCTTATAATCATTGTGCTACACTAAAAATACCATGATAAAGTTCCCTGAACTTCTTTGAACATATATTTCTCATTGTCAGCAAATATGGAAGAGATATATATCATATCACTACTTTTGAAAAAAGAACATTTATTATTAAAATATTTATTATAATCTTAGGAGTTTTTCTGTAATGAAACCAAATGCACTTTACAGAGAGATGTCTAAACGTCTTTGATCACTGAAAGTAATTTTGCATTATGTATATTAAGAGCTTCAGAATGTACTTTAAGAAACACTGAAATATCAGGCTATTTGATGGGGATTTATTTTGGGGAGGCTTTAACAATATAAAATTAAAGGAAAATGAAGCTATGCCAACAGTTTTCTGTAAATAAAAAACAAAAAAAAGAAGAGAATAATTTTAAGCTATGATCTTATACTGACACCAAGATAACAGGAGTTAACACTATCAAATAGGTGAATATGTTGCTTATTGGTATTTTATGAGTGAAAGTTAGATGTGAAAACATTCTGTGAAAATGAACTGTTTTTTCAGTTTACATCACCTTTTTTCTGAGATCTGAAGATGCAATACAAGATCAGATTACACATAGTTCAATCAATTGTATCTTTAAATTGTTTTTAAAATGTTTGCTGCGTATTTAGAAACTGTTTTACTATGCTTTAAGTACAATTCCCTCTCCCTATTCCCTTTTTAAAGAATACCTTACTATAATTATTGAATCAATGTGAATTTAAACATTTGCCAAAAATAAGTGCCAAATTTATTGTGGTTGCCAATAGCATTTATAAATTAAGATAAATATACATGTAAGTCATAAAGGCATTATAGCTAACACTTGTGCTATTTAGTGACTTCATCAGGTACTAAGTTTTCCAGTGCTGACAATTGGGATAGCTGATTTGGAAACCAGGTTCAGTCTTGCTAGTTGTTAATTAGAAACATAATCTGGATATTAAGAAAAAACTCCCAATTTCCATTTGTGTTTCTATGAGAAAAAAGTAAATTTTGCTGTATTTATTTGCTGTTGTGCTTTAAAAAAACTTCTCGAAATGTGAATTGCCAGAAATCAGAATATTTATACTAAAACTTGAATATAGAATTTTATGACAGCTCCCTGGTGTTTGCTTCCTTGGGTGTAATTTGTGTTCCTGTGAAAGAAGGAAGTTAGTTTGATTACGAATTTGATTATCTCTCATTTTTAATGCAAAGGTTTCCTGCTTAGTATATCCTTCATATCCTCAAGGAAATCAAGTTGATGCTATATTGAACATCAGAGAGATTCTGTCACAACAATTGTGTCACAGTGTCCTTTTGCATTTCTCTATAGATTATCTTCTATGAAAGCAATTAAAAGCAATACATTGAGGCTGATTTATCTCCTTTCTCTTGGGGAGGGAAGTTCTGTCAACAGCATAGATATGATTGAGTCATTCTTCTGGGATCCCTTCAAAAGGTTTCTTAATCTAGGGAAATTCAAGAGTATGAAAAGTTGAATGTAAAAAAATTGCACTCCTTTTCTAACTTGAAATTTAGCATCTCTCTCAATTATTGACGTAAGCAATGAATCAGAATTGCATTAGTATTTCTATGACATTGTCACCAGTAGAAATCATAAATATTATCATTTCACATTACATTTGTGGCATGAAATAATATGAAATAACATCTAAATGTATCACTACTCCCAACTGACATACTTATTATACCTTTTTATTTAATCATCAATACCCTATACATATACACACACACATATATATATATTTTTGTGCCACAATTGTATCACAAACTTTTTGAAAAATGTTTTTCATAACTATATTTCCATTTCAGTGGTTTCCTTTGTAATTATGTACAATATATTTTATGTATTTTAAAATATTATTCTGATAAGAATTTCATAGGATTCACCAAAATGCCAAAGGAGATCATGGCATGAAAGATTTTAAGTATCCCTGCAATAGGGAAAGAAACTGGTTTCCCAAGGATGAAGAAAGACTAATTTCCCTTTAGTTTTCAACCTTTCTCAAAGTGCACAGGAACCATTTAAAATCTAAAACAAAGTGTCAAGCACTCTGTTTATTTAACACTAGATTTACTTTCTGATCTAATGATTAATGAAAAATAACAAAAGCCCCCCTAATCTGCAATAAGTTAAGGAATTCCAAGAAACTGAAATTCACAGCATTAACTTCCAAGTTTTAAGACCTTAAATCCATTTTTTTTTTTTTTTCAGTACTGGCGATTGAACCCAGAGATGCTCAACCACTGAGCCATGTTCTCAGCCCTTTTTTTGTATTTTATTTAGAGACAGGGTCTCACTGAGTTGCTTAGGGTCTCCCCGATTTGATGAGGCTGGTTTTGGACTCACAATCCTCCTGTCAGCCTCTGGAGACTCTGGGATTACAGGTGTGCACCACTGCACCCGGCCCACAAATCAATTTAACTGGGACAAAGGATTATGAGATTACATATGCTGATTATTAAGAAAAGAGTGCATCTGAGTTTTCATGGACTGTGCAATATTAAAGAAATAAATTTCTTTCTTGTTGGATTATCAACTCTTTCACAAGTAAACATAGTGCTTAATACTTGTGCAATGCACTGCAGGGAGCTGTTCAGACATGTCATTTGAACTTTGACTAAGAGTAAGTAGGAATGTTTTGGATCGAGACATGTCATCTTCATTAGGAGTAGTGGAAGAAAAGGGAAAATGACTCATAGAATCAGGATTTGATACGAGTACTCCTTAAATAGAAAGAAAGTATAACCATATAATATTTAGATGTAAATCATACAGGGCATGAGGGAGAAAGGAAGAAAGTAAATAAAGGGTAGTGACTATTATCCCATAAAATCTGTGAAATGCAGAATAGAGTAGATGGTAGGGTAAAAGCTGAAAGCTAAAGAACTAAAACACTTACAGAAATAATTATAAAAATGGTTTATACAGAGAGACTATTATTGTGCTGATTATAACAAAAATCAAAAACAAATAAATCAAAGATAATATGAGAGGCCTGAAACATATTCCATATCATATTATATATCTTACTTTTCTTAGGACAGGGCCATGCTCATAAATTCATTCATTCATAAAATTATTTCATTCACTTAGAAAAATATGGTAAAACACAATTTTCCTTCTCCCATGAAACTTTCAAGTGGAGATAAATAGAAAAAAAAGACACATAGAATATAATTTTATATTCAGAATTTTATCTATAGTCTCTCTATATAGTAATATTTTAGCTGAGATATGGTAAGCAAATATTTGGGGACTCATATAAAATTCAGTCTTCAAAAGTGTCTATAACTGTGCCAGTCAGAGTCAATGCTCTTTACATTCAAAAGGGGAAATTCATAAAATAAAAACTAAGCAATTTAATAATATGTTTATAACAGACTTAGAAATTGGTAGGAATAAAAGAAGAAAGGGACTAAAACTTAGAAAGGGTTATATGGCAATGGTTACTTTAGGTAACGATTGTGTGAAGTTCAAGCAACAGCAATCTCATAGCCATTTTTTTAATAATAGAAAAAAATTGAAGTAGCTTAAATTACAATAAAAAGGAGATTATTCCAATAAATTATGGCATAGTTTAGTAATGGGTTTCTACACATTATTTAAAATTAATGAAATCATGAACTTAAGTCTTAGAAACAATGTACAGTAGAAAATGTATGTCGATAAGAATTTCACTGTGCAATGTCATTTTTATTGCATTTTAAACCGGTAAATCAATATTACATAATGTTTCTGGATGTATAGGTTGTGGAATAAAAATAAAGAATAAAATTGAATGAGAATTTTAAGCACTGAATTTTGCAAACATTTTACAAACCTAGGTACGGAGAAAGGAAAGTAAATAAGATGAGCTAAAATTCACCTTTTAATTTTTCATTATTTGAAACAATTATGGAAATTATTAATATTTATTTTATATGAGCGATATATGTGGTTTATGCTATATTGTTTTCTCTAGTTTTATGTATATTTAAAATATTACATTATTTAACCAATTAAAATAAACAATTATGGCAGGCACGGTGCTGTATGCCTGTAATACCAGCGGCTCAGGAGGCTGAGGCAGGAGGATCTAGAGTTCAAAGCCCAGCCTCAGCAACTTAGCAAGTTACTAAGCAATCAGTGAGACCCTGTCTCTAAATAAAATACAAAATGGGGCTGGGGATGTGACTCAGTGGTTGAGTTCCCCTGAGTTCAATCCCCTGTACCAAAACTAAAAAATAAAAATTAAAAAAAACAAAATAAAAAAAAACCATTGTGTGATAAATACTGTGTGACAAATCATTATGTACATCTTTATATCAAAGTGCAAAATTCATATGCATTTTAGAAACTCTCCTTAATTCTTTACAATTATCTCAACCTGCCTTCATTCAATATAATATTTTAGAGACTTCCATTTCTTTCAAAAATTTAGCATAGATAGTACTAAAAACATCCTATTTTTCTGGTGATATGATCTATGGCAGAAATGGAGGGTAGTCAAAAATTTAGCTGGTTGTTTATCAAAAAGTCAGTGAAAAAAGGATTTTTTATTTAAATTTTAAAATTTTCTAGATTTATAATATCTGTACATTATAATACTTATGGTTTCTCCCTTCTAATATTAACATACTTTTGGTCATTTTTCTTTCTAGTCATTTGGTTTTCACTGACTACAAATTACAAAACACTGTGTAAAAATGCAGTGAATATGTATTGGATATAATCTACGTAGTAATGGGTTGATTAAGATAAATGTCTACTTATGTTTTATGGAAATGCCCTTCCTTCCTGAAATATAAAATTTAAGTTTGCATCTGTATGCCCCTTAATTTTGTTTTAATTTAGCCGTGGTTATTATCCACATTTTTATATGTCTAAGTTATGGTTCTAAAAGGGGAACACAAAGGAAAACAAATTATCCTGATTTGATACTATCACACTACTTGGTAAAAATAAATGTTATTATAAGGTAAAATATGTGACTAAAAATGGAAGATAAAACTGGTAAAATTATAAGAGGGAGATACAATTTAATACTGAGTGTTAGAAATTATTTTTAAAGTTTTGCTTTTGATGAAAAATTGCATTCATATGTATAAGGTATATATGGTATGATAATGATATATAAAATTAAATAAAACCTGAAAAGACCTAAGGGTCTAATCAACTGAAATTTGTTTAAATAATAAAAATCTCTACATAAATACAATCAGTACTAAATATCAGAGAGTATCAAAGCAATTTTTTTTTCTCTTCTCAATTCTAGAGAAGGCTTTTGTGGCTTCTAAAGTCTAAATTTACTGCTAGAGTTTCCAGCTCCAACAGCTCTTTTATACTGGCTCAGTAATCCGTGCGGTTTTATACAAAGTCAATTTCTGTGTTTCCAAGTGTCTATGAACAAAACATGTCCTTTTTCAGAAAGGGAACTATCATATTGTCTTAAGAGGATCCCACTTCAGACAAAGTTCTACAATACAGACTTCACAAATGTCTTTTAAATACTATATTAAGCATAATATTAAACACAGGAATGATAACACTAGAACTTGGCTTAATTCTTGTATATACATACAAGGACAGAGTATTTTTGCCTCAAAATGAGTATCTCAGTCAGAGATATGACCTGTGTGTTCAAAGAGTTAGCCATCTTTTAATTCTTCTTAGGCAGCCTATTGTACCTTCAAAAATATGCTACTCTAAGACTTAACTGATATGAAGTTTACTGAAATCTCATTCATAACAACCTATTTCCGATGAGGAAATGACAGTATGCCACCATCTTTTTTGCTGATTGATGAGGTCGTTTTTTAAAAACCATGAATGTGCCTCTGAATCTTTAATCCTATTTATCAGTTAGAACTCTTATTCTAATTTTTTTGTTCATTCAACATATATAACCCTCCTATAAAGTAGAGAAATTCATCAAAACATAATGGAGATATTCTCTGAGAAATTTTCAACCTCCTTTGTACTAAATTTAAGAAGAAAAATATAAATATAAAATTAGGTCTTCTAATATAAAATTTAGCACTCTTCTTAGTTTATATGCCAAAGAGAAATCCATTACATCAAGCTGTCTTAATGCCTGATACAAGGAGTATCCCTCCTTCTAAGAGGCTGACATTCTCTATATTGATTTATACATAGCACATTAGATTATTGGCAATAGTTCCTTATATCAACTGTCAAATTTATAACACTACAGTTTTCAAAAATAAACTTTATGAATGACCTGACTCTGCATATTCCCACACTCCACAAATACAGCAAACACCCTTAGAGGTTATCCAAGAATTTGAAAGTACCTTAACTTCATCAAGTTGTCTTAAAGGAAATATACATTATCCACTTACATATGAATTATTTGTTGTGTATAAGTTAATTTTAACAGTGTGTTATGTGTTATCTCATCTTCCCTTTGCTATTTTTACCAAAGGCTTGATAAAATTGTGTACACTAAGCTACACTTACATTTTTAAACCAATAGTAAAAGTGTTCAAAACTAAACCACTATAAGCTCAGTACTTATACACTATTCTTTGTATCTATCCTCTAAAAGAAAATAATCAACAAACTTTATAAAACTTAACTTCTATAGAGAAAAAAAATGTAAAGAACAGCAAAATACAGAATGGTGGGTATTCATAGAAATATAAGCCCACCTTTTTTTATAAGATCCAGTGAAGGAGAAAGCCATGCTAAGACCCCATTACTACACAAGATGACAAATGTAGTAACACAGATAAGCATAACACATTCTAGAAGCACCAATACTGATTTATCTCTACCTATAGATTTCCTAAGATCCAATGTTAAAATAGGCAAAAATCATCTCACAGCAATTCCAAGGGACTATTTGTTATTTAGGCTTTGTAGTGGATTTGACACAATGTTCTGGACCCATTTCTGTGATGAATCCTAAAGAGCTGCTCATTACTTCATTTTAGCAGACAAATGAAGGTCCACTACAGCTGAACAAGGGAAGAGGTTTCAAGGGGTTGCCTCTTATTACATATATTTGATTGTTGCCAGGCACAAGACTGGAAACAAATTTAACTTTAGAAACATTATGTCAGCATAACATATTTAAAGAACATATTTCTGAAAAATGACACCCCCTTGAGGATAATTTTCATTAATCAATATCAACCCAATGTTATATTCATAAATGCTTTGAGACCATTATTTTTTTCAGTTACTTTTGATCAGAAAGAGGTGCGTTTTGACTCTAAATGTTGGCCATGATGAATATAAGTAAGAGATCTTCAGGTTTTTGCTCTGTATTTAGAATATGTGTAGTACTAGTACATAACAAAATTCTAGCTTGCATTCTGGGTTCCCTTGGGTTTCTGAAATATGAGGAAATGTGCTACATCATTATTTGTATTAGTATATGGCAGTAGAATGACTTTTAAATTGTACCTACATACTTGCAATTTCCTGTGAACAAGAAAATAATGATTGTTTTACCTTATTGCCAATATAGTAGTCAGTAATCAGTTCACCTGCCTTTTTCGATGTGATAACAGTATAAATGAATCCAAACCATTGTGTTATTTTTAATAATATTCAACTGATCATAGATGATAAAGATTAACTTGACTCTGAAATAATGAATTCATATATTAATAGGCTCCTGTGCCTAAAGGGAAGCTCTATAAATGTATATTCATGGGATTGTATGTTTAAAAACTATTTTAATAAGGTAATGGCAATAAAGTTTCTGTGTGACAACACAATGAATATGCTGAAAAGGAAGTCAGAAAAACAATTTTATTCACAAGAGCAAAAAAATATATATAGGAGTAACCCTAACCAATGAATGAAAGAACTCCACAATTAAACTTATAGAACACTGAAGAACAAACTAGAAAATATTAGAATATGGAAAGAACTCCATGTTACATGGACCAACAGAATTAATATAGTTAAAGTGGCCATATGATAAGAAGTGATCTGTAGATTCAATAAAATTTCCATCAAAATTCCAATGTCATTCTCCACAGAACTAGAAATAACATTCCTAAATTTCATATGGAAAAACAAGGAACCCAGAATAGACAAAATAATGCTGAGCAAAAAGAGCCAGGTTAGAGGCATCACAAGACATTACTGACATAAAAATAAACATGTAGTGTGGGAAGTCATCCTTATTTAGCAGAATCAGACTAGGTTGAGCCATGAGATGCAGATGCCTAGGTTCTAGAAACTGCCACGAGGCAAGTGGCACTGTGTGGGAGTGGTTCCCTGTCTCCTGGAATTATCCACCTAAGAGAATGGCTTCCCTTAACTCCACCCCATCCTGTCCATCACAGAAGAAGCTCCTCCTGGTCCTGTTCCCCTTTACCTGTGTGTTGAAATTTAAAATAGAGTTGAAATTTCTTGTTGTTAGAGGCCAGAGCTGGTACGGCCAGATCCGTCATGCCCCTGCTAATTAAAAAAGAGTATTGGCTC
Source organism: Glaucomys volans (assembly GCA_020662805.1). Taxonomy (NCBI): domain Eukaryota; kingdom Metazoa; phylum Chordata; class Mammalia; order Rodentia; family Sciuridae; genus Glaucomys; species Glaucomys volans. Next base: position 19,686 of record JAJEJO010053067.1, on the reverse strand, counting down.
TTGTGTGTTTATTGAGTAGATAAGTTTTTGCGTAATTGAGTGATATATAGCCCACACCATCCTCTAGCAGTTAACCTTTTTCTCCTGGACATGGTAGAGAGGCCCCCCACAATGTAGACCGATGGAATAAAATTGAAGACACAAAGAAACTCACATAGCTGTGGTCATCTGACTATACACAAAAGTGCAAAAGACATATGTTGGAAACGGACAGTTTCTTCAACAAATGGTGCCAGATAATGGTACTATAAATATGTAGAATGAATGAAACTAAATCCCTTTCTCTCACCCTGTTGTACTTTTCCTGAGAAAGACATATCTAATCATAGGCATATCCTGTGATATGAGTATTTATTGAATACATAACTTTTTAAATGGAGTGGTGGATAGGACACCTTGTTTTAAGTGTGGAAAGAGACAATGATATCCTCAAACACCTTGATGGTTATTTTAAAATACAATCAGATTTAAAGTGCTATGATGAAATACGAAAATTTGATGGTAGAGAATAGATGACTTATACTTAATATACAAATGTAATGATACAATCAAATGAAAGTTGTTCTCCTCATCAACCATTTCTCCTTCTTTATTGTATTCCTAGGGACAGGTAAACCATTTCTTTAGCAATCCCACTAACTCATTCACAGTAAGGGACAGAAAACTGGATAGTTTTTCTTTCCCAGGAATATTTAGAGTTGAAAATTGCCTGCAAGCAAAATGAGATATTTATGTCTAAAAGAAACAAATTTATTTATAACTCCAGAAAACAGTGGCAGCAAGCCACTTGCTTTCAAGATCTTTGAAAGAGGATATGATCAGAATATGGTCAGGATATAGTGTTCCATATATGTCCATTCTGTTTAAATAATTTTATGTAAATGATTTTTTCTAGATAGTATCATACATGCATATTTTTAATATACTATATATTGTACAAGAGCTTATAAAAGCTAGAATGTTTCATAACAAAGTGCCAGACAACATATAAAAGTAACAGATTATTATCTTATTGTATATATACCTTAATTGTTTTTTTGATACCAGCATGTAACAGTACTAGTCTCTCAATCTGTACCTCCCTTCTCTGAATTAATAGGATTCTATTTCAGAGCTAGAGTAAGGTCTCAGAAAGCAGGGAGAACATCTTCAATTTTCCATGCCTTATGGAGATATTTCTCAGATTTTAAATTTAATTTTAATTTATTTTGCAGTGCAGGAAATTGAGTCCAGGGCCTTACATATGCAAGGCAAGCACTCAGCCACTGAGTTATATTCCTAACACTACATAATAAAATGCTGTTTCTGTTTTCTAGCATGTATGCTGTGTTGTATGTAAGGGAACTGAAAAAGAGGTATTATTTGTACCCTTAATTTCACACCACATATATATCTTCCCATTCCACCAGCCAGTATTAATATATAATTTTTGAGTGTTTACTATGTTTTAGGCATTGTAATAAACAGGCATTCTTCTCAAGAATTTCTTTTTAATAAAACCCATGAGGTCAAGGATACTCTATACTTCTTTCACAGAGGGAAAACCTGAGGTCCATAGAATTAAGTACTATACCAAAGATCACCAAGCTGGTTAATGGGGAGATGAGATGCAAAGCCTTATCTGTTTTATGTCTGAAACAACACATTTTGAAAAGCACTAAGTTATCTGGTGAATAATGAGATGTTTCATACTACTAGAAAGAACTAACATTTATGGGGTACTTACTATATTCTTGGCATTGTACTGAGTGCTTACTTTGTATCATCTCATTTAATTTTGGTAATAGCTGTCTTATGTAGGTACTATTTGGATCACCATTTTACAGATGATTATTATATACAGGTTAAATAACATTTTGATATATGATAAATATGGAGTTGAATTACTTCCAGGGTTTGCAAGTTTCATAGGCTTCACTATTAATATTTATGTTTCTCCATCTTCAAGCAGTCTAGTATCCATAGGTACTACAGTTAAATCACAAATAAAATTATATTTTTGGCTACTCATAAGTCAATTTTTTATTAAATGTGCAAATTTTTTATTGGGATTATTTTTGGTACATATTTTATGCAGTAATCTATTTTTATATTTTATTTTTTTAAACTTTTGATTCATTGTACACAGATGGGGTATACTATCATTTCTCTGGTTGTACATGAAGTAGAGTCACACCATTTGTGTAATCATACATGTACATAAAGGTAATGATGTTTGTACCATTCTATTATTTTTACTTCCCCCTTTCCCCTCCCCACCACTCATTTTCCTCTATACAACCCATCCTTCATCCATTCTTGCCTCATCATCCACTTATCAGAGAAATCACTCAGCCTTTGCTTTTTTGGGATTGGCTTATTTCACTTAGCATGATTTTCTCCAACTCCATCCATTTACTTGAAAATGCCTAAATTCATTCTTCTTTATTCCATTGTGCATATATACCACAGTTTCTTTATCCATTCATCTATTGAAGGGAATCTAGGTTGGTTCCACAATCTACCTATTGTGAATTGAGCTGCTATAAACATTGATGTGGCTGCATCATTGCAGTATGCTTATTTTAAATCCTTTGGGTATAGGTCCAGGGATTGGAATAACTGTGTCAAATGGTGGTTCCATTACAAATTTTATAAGGAATCTCCATACTACTCTCCAGGTGGCTGCACAATTTGCAGTCCCACCAGCAATGTATGAGTGTACCTTTTTCCCCACATCCTCACCAACACCTATTGTTGCTTGTATTCTTGATAATAGCCATTCTAATTGGGGTGAGATGATATCTTAAGGTAGTTTTGATTTGCATTTCTCTTATTACTAGAGATGTTGAACATTTTTTCCATATATCTGTTGATTTCTTGTAGATCTTCTGTGAAGGGTCTACTCATTTTCTTAGTCCATTAATTGATTGGGTTATTTGTATTCTTGTAAAGTTTTTTGAGTTCTTTATAGATTCTGGAGATTAGTGCTCTGTCTGAAGTGTGTGTGGCAAAGATATTCTCCCACTCTGTAGGCTCTCACTTCACATTATTGATTGTTTCCTTTGCTGAGAAAAAGCTTTTTAGTTTGAATCTATCCCAATTATTGATTCTCGCTTTTATTTCTTGTGCTTTGGGACTCATGATAAGGAAGTCTGGTCCTAAGCCCACATGATGAAAATTTGGGCCTACTTTTTCTTCAATTAGGTGCAGGGTCTCTGGTCTAATTTTGAGGTCCTTGATCCATTTTGAGTTGAGTTTTGTGCAGGGTGAGAGATAGCAGTTTAGTTTCATTTTACTGCATATGTATTTCAAGTTTTCCCTGCACCATTTATTGAAGAGGTTTTCTTTCCTCCATTGTATGTTTTGGGCACCATTATTTACTACAAGAAAACTGTATTTATGTGGGTTTGTCTCTGTGTCCTCTATTCTGTGCCATTGGTCTACCTGTCTATTTTGGTGCCAATACCATGTCATTTTTGTTACTATTGCTCTGTAGTATACTTGAAATTCTGGTATTGTGATACCCGCTGCTTCGCTCTTCCTTCTAAGGATTGCTTTAGCTGCTCTGGGTCTCTTATTCCTCCAAATGAATTTTATGATTGCTTGCTCCATTTATACGAGGTCCATCATTGGGATTTTAACTGGAATTGCATTGAATTTGTATAGCGCTTTTGGTAGTATGGCTATTTTGACAATATTAATCTGCCTATCCAAGAACATGGGAGATCTTTCCGTCTTCTAAGGTTTTCTTTAATTTCTTTCTGTAGTGTTCTATAGTTCTCATTATAGAGGTCTTTCACCTCTTTTGTTAGATTAATTTCCAAGTTTTATGTTTTTTGAGGCTATTGTGAATGGGGTAGTTTTCCTTATTTCTCTTTCAGAGGATTCCTCATTTCTGGATAAAAATGCTTTAGATTTATGAGTATTGATTTTATATACTGCTACTTTCCTGAATTCATTTATGAGTTCTAGAAGTTTCTGGTGGACTTTTTCAGCTTCTCTAAATATAGAATCATGTCATTGGCAAATAGAGATAGTTTGAGTTCTTTTTTTTCCTTATTCATATCCCTTTAATTTTTTTGGTCTGTCTATTTGCTCTGGCTAGAGTTTCAAGGACAATGTTGAATAAAAGTGGCGAAAGAGTGCTTCCCTGCCTTCCTCCAGTTTTTTAGGGGGAATTCTTTCAGCCTTTCTCCATTTAGAATGATGTTGGCTGTGGGCTTAGCATAGATAGCCTTTACAATGTTGAGGTATGTTCCTACTATCCCTATTTTTTCTAATGTTTTGAGCATGAAGGGGTGCTGTATTTTATCAAATGCTATTTTTGCATCTATTGAAATAATTATGTGGTTCTGTACTTTAAGTCTGTTGATATGGTGAATTACAATTATTGATTTCTGGATGTTGAAACCACCTTGCATCTCTTGGATGAAACCCACTTGATCATAGTGCACTATCTTTTCAATATGTTTTTGTATGCGATTTGCTAAAATTTTGTTAAGAATTGTTGCATCTGTGTCCATTAAGGATATTGTTCTGAAGTTTTCTCTCCTCAAAGTGTCTATTTTATGGAATACTTTGAGGAGTATTGGAATGAGTAGCTCTTTGAAGGTCTTGTAGAACTCAGCCAAGAATCCATCTGGTCTTTGACTTTTCTTTGTTGGTTTTTGATGACTTCTATTTCATTACTTGAAATTGATCTATTTAAATTTTTTATGTCCTCCAGATTCAGTTTAGGTGGATCATATGTCTCTAGAAATCTGCTAAAGTCTTCAAGATTTTCTATATTGTTAGAGTATAAATTTTCAAAATAGCTTCTAATTATGTTTTATATTTAAATAGTGCTTATCATGGTATTTCCTTTTTCATCACAAATTTTAATAATTTGAGTTTTCTCTCTCATTTTTGTTAGTGTTGATAAAGTTTTATCAATTTTTTTTTCAAAGAACCAACTGCTTGTTTGGTCAATTTTTTGAATTCTTTTTCAATTTCATTGATTTCAGCTCTGATTTTTATTATTTCCTGTCTTCTACTACTTTTGGTGTTGATATCTTCTTCTTCTTGGGCTTTGAGCTCTAATGTTAGGTCATTTATTTGTTGACTTTTTCTTCTTTTATTGAATGCACTCCATGCAATGAATTTTCCTCTTAGTACTTCTTTAATAGTGTCCCAGATATTTTGATATATTGTATCGTTTTTCTCATTAACCTCTAAGAATTATTTTATTTCCCCTCTGATGGCTTCTGTTGTCCTTGCATCATTCAATAGTGTATTATTTAATCTCCATGTGTTGGAGTAGTTTCTGTTTTTTATTTTATCATTGATTTCTAATTTCATTCCATTGTCACCTGATAGAATACAAGGTAGTATCTCTATTTTTTTGAATTTGTAAGAGTAGCTTTTTGGCATAACGTATGGTCTATTTTAGAGAAGGATCCATGTGCTGCTCAGAAGAAAGTGCATTCCCTCATGGATGGATGGAATATTCTATATGTGCCTGTTAAGTCTAAATTATCAATTGTGTTATTGAGATCTATGGTTTCTTTGTTCAATTTTTGTTTGGAAGATCTGTCCAATGGTGAGGGGGATATGTTATAGTCACCTAGTATTATTGTGTGGTGGTCTATTTGGCTCTTGAAATTGAGAAGGATTTCTTTAATGTACATGGATGAGCCATTTTTGGGGGCATAAAAATTTATGATTGTTTCATCTTGCTGATTTATGCTTCCTTTAAGCAGTATGAAATGCCCTTCTTTATCCCTTCTGACTAACTTTGGATTGAAGTTCACTTTGTCTGATATGAGGAAAGAAACCCTTGCTTTTTTACTGAGTCCATGTGCATAGTATACTTTTTCCTATCCTTTCACCTTTATTCTGTGGGTATCTTTTTCTATGAGATGTGTCTCTTGAAGGCAGTATATTGGTGGGTCTTTCTTTTTAATCCAATCTGACAGTCTATGTCTTTTGATTGATGAGTTTAGGCCATTAACATTCAGGATTATTGTTGAGACATGTTTTGTATTCCCAGTCATTTTGTCTTATTTTTTGGTTTTTTATTTGACTTGACTTCTCCTTTAATTGTCTATTCCTTTAGGGTAGTTCCTTCCTTTTCTGACTTAGTTTGTTTTTCATTTTTTCCTCATGGGATATTTTGCTGAGAATATTCTATAGTGCAGGCATTCTCTTTGTAAACTCTTTTAGCTTTTGTTTATCTTGGAATGATTTTATTTTGTTGTCAAATCTGAAGGTGAGTTTTGCTTGGTATAAGATTCTTGTTTGGCACCTATTTTCTTTCAGAACTTGAAATATGTTTCCAGGCCCCTCTAGCTCTTAGGGTCTGGGTTGAGATATCTGCTGATACTTGTATTGGTTTCACCCCCCCCATATGTAATATGAAGTTTTTCTCTTCCAGCCTTTAAAATTCTATCCTTATTTTGTATGTTAGGTGTTTTCATTATAACATGCCTCAGTGTGGATCTGTTGTAATTTTGCATATTTGGTGTCCTGTAAGCCTCTTGTATTTGATTTTCAATTTCATTCTTCTGATTTGGGAAATTTTCTGATATTATTTCATTGAATAGATAATTCATTCCTTTGGTTTGTATCTCTGTGCCTTCCTCAATCCCAATAATTCTTAAATTTGGTCTTTTCATGATATCGCATAATTCTTGGAGGTTCTGTTCATGATTTCTTACCATCTTCTCTGTTTGGTCAATTTTGATTTCAAGATTAAGTATTTTGTCTTTGTTGCTTGAGGTTCTGTCTTCCTATTGAGATTTTAATTTGGTTTATTGCTTCTTTCAGTTCAAGGATTTGATTTTTTCTTTTCAGAATCTCTCTTTATTGAAATGATCTTTTGCTTCCTGCATTTGCTCTTTTGACTGTTGATTGGTGCAATCATTCATTGCCTGCATTTACTCTTTTATCTCATCATTTGCGTCTATGATCATTTTAATTATGTGCACTCTGAACTCCCTTTCTGACATTTCCTCTATCATGTGGTCATTATATTCTATTGATGTAACATGTAGGTTTGTTTGGGACACTTTCTTCCCTTGTTTTCCCATGTTGTTCGTGTATCTTCCCCTCTAGCAGTGGGAATCTGGTGTATTACCCCAGGTATATGCCCCCTATACAGTTATAGTATCCCTGCAGGTTTCCAATACCTGACCTTGAAGTGAGAGATCAATATTAGCAGCACGCCATACAAACATGCATCCTTAAATAGTCCCTATTAATTCATTAACTGTATTGTCTTAATAAACAGAGATGATGAGTTTGATTATTATCCACAGCTTAACCAATAGGTTTGCAATATGGACCACAATTCCTAATGGTGGACAAAGAGGATGGGGAGGGGTGTAGGATATAATGTTAATGAGATAAGAAGTGAGTCTACAGAGGTACTATGTCATAGGAATAGTGAAATTGCAATTAAAAGATGTTGGTTGTCAGCATGGGAAACAGAGTAATGAGTCTCCAAGGAAACAGATAGATAAGAGGAAAATAGAGATGGTGAGAAAAATATTAATAAAAAAGTGGGAATAATAGTAAGTATAATAGGACTAATCATAATAATACTACTAATAAAAAAATTCTACAATAAAACTATACTGTAGTGTTCAAACCTCCTAGTCTTTAGTAGCCTGATTCGTGAGATGAACTTGATAATGGGGTGTCCCAAGAAGGGTGCTGCCACACTAAGGATGGTGGCCACCAGGTCAGGAATCATCCATGCTAAGGGGTAGAGTCCACCCCACAGGTTGATAGAGAGTCAGCTACAGCACGGGCGCTAGACTGTGTAGGGTGTGGGTGCTGGAGACCAAGGGCTGGGGCTGGGCCTCCTTGGTACTAGAGACAGTGGGCTCTGGGCCTAGTGGTTGGGCAGGCCTCCTCGGCACAAGAAGGTGCACAGGCGGCAAAAGAATGCATACTGTTTTGGTTTGTTTTTTTGCTGTGCTGGGGATTGAACCCAGGGCCTTGAGCTTGACAGGCAAGCACTGTACGAACTGAGCTATATCCCCAGCCTAGTCATTTTTATTAGCATACTCAAAATTGACTCTTTTTACATGCTAAAATTCAACTTTAAGTTCCCATTCGCTAATTTTCAGTAGTTTTTCCTTTGGTATGATACGTGTCATAAATTTGTGTAGGAAAAAAGTTAGTGATTATTCAACAGCAGGTTCTATTTAGAGAACAGACAAAAGCTAGTCAAACATTCTTTCACTAGTAGCTTATATTCAATCTCTTGGCATATAAGCCATAAATAAGTAAACAAAGTAGTCTTTCTGAATCAGATGATTTTTATGACAAAATAAATCAGTAAGTTAAGAGAGGTGCTGATTAAAAAGTTGGAGGATTGCCATTCCAAGATTTTTTTTTTTTTTTGCAGTGCTGGGGATTGAACCCAGGGCCTCGTGCTTGTGAGGCAGGCACTCTACCTGCTGAGTTATATCCCCAGCCCCAGCCATTCCAATATTAATGATTAAGTTAGGCAATGATTAAAGATGACATTTGAGCAATGTCCTGAAGGACATTTAATATTTCACAGTTTCTCTTAGTCAAGAATCTGGACGAGAATTAGCTGATTCTTCTGCAAAGTTGAAATCAAGGTGTCATTCAGGAATCCATTTCCAAGATGACATGGTTATTAGCAACCTCCAGTTCCTTGCATGCTGCCTGGCTAAGTGCTTGGATTTCTTACTGCTTATTGGTCAGAAGTTGTTTTCAATTCTTTACCATAGAGCAGCTCAAAATATGGTAGCTTGTTTCTTTAAAGTAATGATGATGAGAATCTCCTTAAAGATATGTTACAATTTTATGTATTGTCATCTATGTGATATTCCATTACCTTTGTTCTATTGAAGAGGAGCAATTCAGTTTCTAACACTCAGGGGAGAATGAGAGCATGAGATCAAATTACAGCAAGTGGGTATTATGAAATTCATAGGAGATTATGCTCTTAAACGGTGTGTAGAGCAATGATAAAAATGATAAATCAAAAATATTTATAAAGCTCATTTAAAAAAATCTGTGGACAATAAACAAATTTGTAATTCAAACTCAAGGGAGTAAATGATTCTAAAGTCACGGGCTTATTGGAGTCTCCATCAGAAGACATGCCTTGGTGGATCAGAACTAAACTTAAATTAATGTGATTAAATGAAAAATAAATAGGGTCATTGTCACTATTTAAAGTGGTTGCTGGAGAAGATGCCAATCTCACCCACTGAAAAAGAGGCTTGCCAAATACTGAGTTACACATCACTTCGTAATATGCAAAGTGGGGATTTAAAGCTGCAGTCTTGAGAATAAGGAAGATATTTACTTAGCCTTAAAACCATGACTTAATGTCTTCATGATTGAGTATGTGTATTTCACATGTTTCTTTCACAGGAAGACTACAAAGTTTCTGAGTTCATTTTCTAGGAAAACATTCATTGTAATTTTTCATTAAGGAATTTAATTGAAAATTAAACAACAGTGAAATGTCGCCACACAGCTACTAGAGTGACTAAGATTCAAAAATTGACAATATCAAATTCTGATAAGAATGTATAACAACAGAAACTATAATTCATTGCTGGAGAGTATGCAACTTTTTCAGACAGTGCAGCCACATCTGAAAACAGTTTGGTAATTATTTACATGTCTAAACAATCCAGGGATTATGTTCTTAGGTATTAATCCAACTTATTAGAAAACTATATTCAAATGAAGACCTGCATTCAAATGTTTATAGCAGCTTTATTTATAATCACCAAATACTGGAAGCAATCAACAAATTCTTCAGTAAATGAATTGCTAAACAGAAGTACAGTCATAAAATAGAATATTATTCAATGATCAAAAAAAAAATGCTATCAAATCACAAAAAATGTATTAATCTCTCTTTTTTGTCTAAGTGATTTGATTTGAAACAAATAGTTGCCTCAACAAAAACTTTCTACACTTCGAACTAAAACAGAACACAATAGGGGTCAATTCATTCAGTAAGTCAGTTCTAAAATGCAAGAATACACCTAGTCATTGTGTAACTTTATGTAACTTTATTCATAAGAACTCGCTCTTACACAAATATTAACTCCAAACTACTGGCGCACCACAAAAGAAGTGAATTTCAATCAGTAGGTGAGGCAGTATGTTCCATAAATGCCAAACAGTGAGAGAAGAACAAATACAAGCCACTCTAAAATATACCAGATATGATAATCCAAAGTAGAATTTCTATCACTCCTTTGTCTCATAATAAAATGTAGCATTGGAATCTAGCACTCAAACTTGACTTTTTTTTGGGGGGTGGTACTGGGGATTGAACCCAGGGACACTTCACCACTGAACCACATCCCCAACCCTATTTTGTATTTTATTTAGAGACAGGGTCTCACTGAGTTGCTTAGGGCCTCCCTAAGTTGTTGAGGCTGGCTTTGAACTCATGATCCTCCTGCCTCAGCCTCCCAAGCCTCTGGGATTGCAGGCATGTGCCACCACACCCGACTCAAATTTGACTTTTATCCTGACCATTTACAAAATGTTGCCATATAATGTTTTGTATCATTAGGATTATAGATACCTTTAAAGAAAGTTATTTATTTATTTTTCTTCTTCTTGCCTTCTTGCCCATGCTCCTTGTGGCAACTACTACCTGAGGGTGTTTTAGAGTCAACAAGCTATTTGACTGCTAAACACTTGTCTATATCAAACTACTTTCTTCAAACTGAGCTGGTCTTTCCCAACCTCTCTTAACACAGTCTGCACCAGAAACTTCCTTATCATACCGAGGAAAATAATTGACCAAATTATGTCATGAGCAAGCATGAATATTTAACAAGTCTCACTACTATGTGTAATTATGATGAACCAATAAAAATTAATGAAAAGAAAACTCTTTTAACTGAAATAAAACAGTTGATCTTCACTCTGACTTCTAGGTCATTTTTATGTAGATAGGTCTTTATCCAGATTTTTACTGGACCTATAAATCTTCTGGGTCACATCATTACCCCTTGTTCATAAACTTTATAAAGTTTATCTTCTCATTTATTCCACTGTCAATGCTTTTGAATTTATTGAAGAACTTTTTGTCATATTGAACTCCTTAACATATATAATTATTGGGTATGCCAAGAATAATGTCTTCAGTAACAATATGATTTTCATTTCTCTGTAGTTTTGATTTTTTATAAAGAACTTTCCTGGAGACATTCTCTTCTGCTGTCTTATTGCCTGTCATGAGGAATTACATCTTTCTTATGTGCCTGTGCTTCCATATCATGTTTGTCTAAATTGATTTTGATATAATCTCTCTCCTCTGTCTTTTTTGAGCCATTTCTCTAAGTCTTTTCATATTTCTCCATGTATGCATGGATACATGTATTTTAGCAAACTTTTGCATCATTCTGACCAAAATACTTGACAAGAATAACTTAGAGCAAGAAAAGCTTATTTGGACTAATGGTTTCAGAGGTTTCAGTCCATGGTCAATTCCATTGCTCTGGGCCCAAGGTGAGGCAGCACATCATTGTGGTAGGGCCTAACAAAGGAAAGCTGCTAAGTTCATGATGGGGTCAGGATCAGAGAATTAAAGATGGAAGAAAGGACCACAGAGAAAAGGCACCCTTTCAAGGCATGCTGCCGGTGACCCACCTTATCCAGAAATGCTGCACCTGCCTAATATTACCATGCAGTTATTCCATTCAACCCAGTATGAACTGATTATGTTACAGATTTCATAATGTAATATCACCTCTGCATATTTTTACAATAATCCAAGAGCTTTTAGGAACACCTTAAGTTCAAACTGTAACAGTATGTATGTATATGTTCAAGCCACCTCTCTACTTGAGAGTATATTTTCATAATTTCATAAGCCTTCTACAAGAAATGTGGCAGAGTTCACTCAGTTTGGTAAAAAATCCATTAATGTGAAATTTGTGCAATACTCATCCATCAGTAGCCAGGTGCTTGTCTAAAGGAATTGTGCAAGCCTTTCTGTTTTTTCTTCTTGTTGTTTGTTAACAAACACAAAATCTACCACTCTTGTGACTTCATAGTTATCTTTTGGACAGGAGAGTGCATTAGGGGTGCAGAACTAGAAGTCAGTTCCCAGGGAATTTTATAAACTTTGAACCTTGGAGATTTCATTGGATATCTCTGCATTTCCACCATGCAAATGGCCCTTTGTTAGCACCAGCTTTAAAATTCATTCTGTTTCAGAGATGGTGTGGGTTGGATATACTGACAGGAGCCAAATGATCTGATGCTTGAACTGTCATGGTTCAAGAAATCTGCAATAAACATTTACCTGAAACTAAGCCTGACTTTTCTATTATATGTTTACCAGCTTATTCATTGGAAGCAGATATGGATCATCCACATGTATGTCTTACTTTGTAACCAAATCTGTATATTTTCTATAAATAACTTTGTCTTTTGACTGTCCTTGTCAAGACACTGCATCATATTAATTTTTCCTGCAGCATTCACCTAAATGGCTAGAGAATTGGACATTGTTTCCCTCCACATTTAGTGGATACTGGATTACTTGTGTTCATGGAAAAGAACCTCCCTATCCAAAACCCTCTATTACCTATGATAATAGATAATTTGACACATGAGGGGGTAGATTCTCTTCAGGAGGAAACAATTGATATCTGTTATCATCTCTGTGATCTTGCCTTTTCTTCAACATTAAGCTGTTTCTGAAATAGTTGAGTAAGTACAGGAGAACAGCTTGGGAGTTCATCTTCTTCCACTTCTTTGAAGGCCTCTGTTTTCAGTGAAATGATATAAGATTGAGTCTCATGCTATCACTTGCTCTAGAATCTTGGGGATGTCCTTTTTCCTCTCTCAATTTTGGTATTTTAATTTGTGAAGGAGGAGGATAATTACCCAGTTGATTGAATCATGCCCATCCAGCAAGCACCCCTGTTTGATTAAATTAAGAAGCGTTAGAGGTACTTGCATCAACCAAATATCTTCTGATCAGCACTTAAATTAGTCTGATTAGATAACCTGGCAAGAATAACTGGGAATAGATTTTAGAAAATTTGGGAAAACTGTCCTAATTTTAAATAGGGCATAATTCTAAAAGATTCCTAGCCCACAGCTCCAAATGCAAAATAATTTTGTTATATCTCTACAAATACACACCCACAGTTTCTGTAATTCTTTTTCTACTTCACCAAGATTGTCCAAACAGGAAATACTAAAATGAAAGACTGTATATACTATGAAATTAGAAATATTTTCTCTATTGTGGAATCAAAATTAATTAAGCATTATATATCTTTTCCATAGAAAGCAAAAATAGCATTCTCATAGGCAACCGTGCTTGTAATGTTCTTGGTAGTCAGACCAAGACACCTTATAAGAGTTTATGGGGAAGACTACATTCTCTTAGGGTGGTAGATCTCTGAGACTGAGGTTGTCAAAATCAACTCTCAGCCAGATGTGACAATCACCTGTGGTGATGGACATGGAGTGGATTATCCACATTAGTGATTCCTAGCTCTGTCTCTTATCTAGAATTAAACATGATAGTCAGATATTCTGAATTTATCTAGTCTAGTTGAGAACACTCATTTCTGCCCTAAAGCTGAAATAACTGGAACCCTCTAGTGACCCATTGGCTAAGTTCTCAGAAAAATTGGTGTTTCCTATGGTAAAGAAATATTGTAAAAAGGACTGCAATCCCAGGTTTTCTTTCATTGTAATCATTGAAATATACATAGCATCCTTTATCCTTGTTTCCTGACCCACAACTCCAAAACCCTTGAAATTTCCAGATCAATAAGGGTATGATTTATATGTTAATGAGATGAATGGTAGCTGAGAACCTAAAAGGGAATGCAGTCCTTGTTTTGTTCCTTTCTGCATGAAATTCAGAAGAGTGGGCTACAGTACCACACTATATTTTGGAACAATGGTCACGAGTGTGCACAAATGCCTGAGATCTAATGGAAAGTTGGTCATTCTTGTCTCATTTACAGATGTAGATTTCAAAGTGAGATGTTGGTGCAAAAGCTATTTCTTTCTCTTTGTCAGTCTTTGTCCTATGGTTGTAGGAAAGGAACTTATACATGTCATGTATTAGGTAACAGTGGGTTTCTTTGACTTTTGCAAAGGGGCACTTTTGAACACTGAGGTCCAAGGTGGTCTGTAGGGCTAAAGAAAACAAGGAGTATTTTCCTTTTGGTTTAGGATATCCAGGTTCATGTCCATCACCATGATCATTTCAGGATTTGTGTGGGATTTTCTAATTCTCAGTGCTAGGATGCCATTGCCAACCTGTGTAATACCAAGTACTAGGCAGCTGAGAATTTCAAGGACTAGGGTGTGAGGTGGTTAAAGAAGGCAGAGGCATAGGAGGTGTTTTGAAGTAGTGGTGCTCCTAGTTTTGTAAGGTTGGAGAGAGAGGTGGTTAGCTGGTTCTCTGTGGAGAGGAATAGTCAAAATCATAAATAACTTTCATTCAAGGTCTATCCAGCTTATAAGGCCTTGTGCTTCATAGAACAATGGAGATGAGGATGTTTGGGGTCAGACAGACCTTAGAGGCCTCTAACCTCAAAATGATAATCCAAATCACTCTGAATGCCTGTTTTAGCCCTCACAGGGCTATAACCCTGTATCACAGTTTTGGGTTTTCTTTGGTCTCCTGGGAATGCACAGTTCACATTTCCAGGCCCAATTCTGCATTCCATAACTTGCCCTTCCTCACCTGTTTCTCCTCAAAATGGTACTGTCCACTAAGTCATTCACCTGGGGAGGCCAGACACCAGTATTAAGTCTTTAACCTAATTCCCTCCCTACATCAACTATGTCAGCAGTGGGAAGGGTTTGTGGAGACAGGCATCTCTTGGAGGTGCTACTCCAATAGTTAAAAGAGGATTCCTTTACCAAGTTCCCTAGGTGTCTACAATCTAAGCCCTCATCGGGTCCCCAGTCAAGGCATCTGTGATATACTTAGACTGACCCTATCATCCTCTGAACTGTCCCTGTGAGGACTACTGGTAGGGACAAATTGCTCCCAAGATACTGTGGTCATCACTGTCATCCCTGGAACTGTCCCCAGTAGTGATCTGTGATTAAACATTGGCCCCAAGAAGATGATAAGGATTGGAAATAAATTTTTCTAACATGAATATGATAATATGAAATTGAGAACACTATCTGAAGTTTTTCCAACTCCTTGTTTTCTTTTCCTTCCTCTAATTTCTGGGAGTTTATAGTAATTTTCACCCTAAGTTTCACTTTTGTGGTCTGCTAGAATTCAGATGAGCGAGGAAATGCCCTATTGTAGTACTGTGTTTGTTCCTCAGCAGTTCTGTCTCTCAAAGTATTAATCTTAAGTGTATATTATTAAGTACAAGAAGACAGTCTCAAAAGGCTACATACTATATGATTCCCATTATATAGCTTTTTGGAAAAAGTAAAATTATAAAGAGCATAAAGGATCAGTACTTAGTAGGAATTTGGAGGGAAAAATGGAGGTTTGAATAAATGAAGCTATGAACAATGAAACTACATTTACAATTCTGTAATGGTGGATATATAACATGCATTTTTCAAAATCCATTTGAATTTATAGAATACAGACTAAATTTTGTGCATGCAAAGTTATTTAAAAATAATAAAAATGTAAAATAGCATATAATCTTGTAAAATAAAAAATATATTTCATTGGGAAGTGCACAAGTATTTCAAGGGCTAACATAATTGCTGTGGTTGACTTTTTAACTTAGTTTAGAAATTTCTCTCAACCCAAGTAAGAAGACATCAGATGTTCAATTGATACAAACTTTTTTATTTTTTTAACAAATTCTAAGACAAGGTGTTAAATGTATAAATTATCTTCTATTTCAGTATTTACAATATTTGTTCTGAATAAAAACAAAAGGTATGACATTTAAAAGTATCTTTTTAGAGAAGTTATATTAATGATATTAATATTGTCTTTTTCTTGGTATCAACTTTATATAAATGAGAGTTTGCATGTTTTGGTGTTTAAGATGCATGGAATATATAGTCTCTTTGTTGAAAAATCCTTTTCTCTTACAGATTTTACCAAGGAACTGGATAACAGCACTGTCTTCAAATGTAAACTCTCTGAAGAGTATCACTGTAATTTATTGACTATGTGATAATTTAAATATTTTAAATGTACATATAATGTAGCTGGATTTGAATGTATTATGTAAGGTGGTGAACCAAAACTGTATTGATTGTATTGTCTAATTGAAAGGACCATCATCTCCTGCAGGTGTGGCTTGTGAAACTGCCTAACAGAATTAAAACAGGGTATAAACTTAAAAAATCATTTAGGAGATCAAAGAAATCCCCATATGGAATGAAGGATGTGATAAAACAAATGAAATGCATTACAAATGTATGAAACCACCTCACTCAAAGGGGTGAATGAAAAAGTGTTCAACCTTCAATTTAGAAATAAGTGGAGTCTGAAACTAAAGGCAAAAGAAATTGTAGATAAGCACTATAATCTAGTAATCTAGTTAATAAAGCTGTTTCCTTTACAGGGAAAAGTTAACAATTCTAATACTGTTATATATATATATGTATGTATATACATATATATACATGATTTGAGAAATTAATATAGTGGTAGTTTCTCATTTTTGAGTTAGGAGGAAGCATGAAACTAAAGAGAGGAGGCTACAAATATACATGTAATAATGGATTAGAATTTGAAACATTGGTATGAACTCATGTTTGGCTTAATTTAGATACAAAGGGTTGAATATTTAAATATTCTTCAGTATTTATGTACACACGATTTTTGCAAACACACATATTTCTTTACATGGTGCAATGTTAGAAAGTAAAAAGAACTAAAATAAACTTATGAATAAACATCAAAGTGACACAGGACTTAAAGAATCTCCAGGGGTCAAATCTGGAAAACCTGAGCAACAAATAAAGATGTATTTTATCATAACCAAAACTATAAAATTAATATATAAATTTATACAGATATGAACAAATAAGTGAATAAATAGTTATATGGGGAGGACAGGCAAAATAATCATTGCAGAAGAATTCCAAATAAATTATTTAAATCTTCCTCCATCAAAGAGATGGAAGATATCTCTCTACTGTTTAAGGCTGAACTGTATGTACACTATTGAAATGTACACTATTGAAAGAGAAAATCACTGAGTATCTTTAAGGTAGAGAAAGTTGACAAATATTACTTTAGACAGGTAACTGAAAAACATCAGTAGCGATAAATCATGTTGATAGTATTTTCATTTCCTGTGTTACTATGAGAATGGTACTTTAACACTATAATCTTTCTCACCAGAACTAATGTATATCCCAATTATGAGACATGTTACAAAATACCTTACTAGAACAACAAAACTATCAAAGTAACCAAATTCAAAGAAATTCTGAAGCACTGCCATAGTCAAAAGCAACATGCTGAAAAATGACAACTAAATGTAATATGGAATCCTGGAACAGAAAAAAAAAAGCATAGTGAAAAGAACAGAATATAAATAAAGTGAGGATATTTATGGGGGAACTTTGATCTGAGATGTCAGGATTGCTTTTCATCATCTTCATAATTTTCTGCAAATCTCGAACAAGTTCAAAATAGAAAGAATAATAAAATATCAGCTCAGAGACATGGAATATATGTTAAAAGATCCTAACAATGTATACCTTCCAATAGTAAAGTGGAGGAGTAATAAAGAAATGATTTTAAAGACAGTAAGAGCCGGGCCTTAATGCCAGGCCCATAACATGGAAACCTGCTGCTGTCAGAGTCCCATGACCACTACTTCTTAGACAATAGCCCAGAATGACCTGATGAAACTGTGTCAAACTAGGTGGCAAAGAGACTCCACCATCCATCTTCCAAATCTGAGTGGCAAAGAGCATGATTCTATCCACTAGAAGGGAAGACACAAAGGATAGCATAGATCTTCATCTTGAAACTTAGTGCAAAGCCTGCCTTGATGAGACTGAATACCAGGTAGAAACAAATAGCCCTGTATATAAGTGATAGCTTACAAATAGAGTCTCCTGATTTATCCTTGCATCAGGCAGAGTTCTGTAAAATGGGCTAACAGACTCAAGTTTTGGCCTGTATCATTGCTAGCAGAACTACCCAGATGTGTTTGTTTAATGTCGGTTTAGGTGACTGAGGGACTTCTTTGACCAACACTAAGTTAACCTCAGGCAGAAGAGCATGAAACAAGGTGATAAGATAGGATAGTAAGTTTAGGACTTTGCACTGGAAATTAGTCCTGCACAGGTGACACTTAAAATAGAGCAGAACATAACATTCCCAGTTTCCCAGACTGCCAATGTAGAGAGCCTCTGGAAAAGCACTGAGACCAGGGGAAAACATAAGACCAGTCTGTCAGAATTCTAATCTAGATAGCATCACCTTTGGCTGGCTGAAGGCTGCAGTAATTTTGAGCCATGAGTCTACCTCAGCAATAAGCAGCATATAGCAGCTTAGGTTTTGGGCCTTCACCAGTGCTGTGCTGATCTTGTTGGGCTTTGTATTCAGGACTTGGTAGCATTGATGACCCCAGGTATGGCACAGGAAAATGGGGCTGGTTCGTGAACACCAATTCTACCCTGAGTCAGGCAAAATTTCATAGTGCTTGACCATGGGGTTAAGCACGAGTGAGGGGTCTAGATATGCTGCAGCCTATGGAAAGGCTTATGGTCATGGACTCCTCTTTCTATTCCCTTGGTTCATTCAGAGCAAGAAAGGGTGGATTTTAAAGTAAAATTAAGTTTGGATCACCCTCTAGGATTTCAACAGCAATAAAAAGCTAACTGCAAATCACTGATACACCTGGACCTGGGCATAACCCATGGCAGAAATAGCAGAAGTAACAATAGGCTAAGAGAAAATAAGCAGTGGACTTAGAATTTCCAAAAAGACATGCAAAAGCAATGCCATATTAGGATGACTGAAATAAACATCAAATCTTTCAATGACTAGTCAATTTCACACACCAACAAACAACAAGAGATTTCACAAAACCATGATCTCCCCTTATAGTCAAAATAAGGTTCCAGAAACTAACCAGATAATAATCAGTATGGAAGATCTCCCAGATAATTATAACAACTATTTAAGTAAATTCAGTGAGTTTAAAGAAAACACATATACACTCACACACACACACACATGCACACACACATATACACACACACATTCACACAAAACATTTCAGTACTCTAACAGAGAAACTTAAAAAAGAGATGGAAACAGTTTTTAAAAATTGAAAGAAAATTCTTGAGCTGAAACCAAAAATACAACAAAAGACATTTATAACATATCTGTGTACAAATAACATGATCTAAATAGAGAAAACCCAGAAAAAGTATTAGAACTAACAAAGGAACTCAGCAATGTTGCATGATACAAAATCAATAATACAAAACTCAACAGTGAAAATACAAATAATTCAATTAACAATCAGCAATATACCTAAATAGACTGTTCTCAAAAGAAGACATAAAAGTGGCCAAAGGTATATTGTAAATTCTCAATATCACTATTCATCTGGGATATGAATATGAAATTCTCAATGACATATCAACTCACTCCAAGAAGAATGGTTCTTATTAAAAAGTGTAAAGAGAACAGGTGCTGGAAAGGTTATGGATAAAGGGAACACTTGCACACTGTTGCTGGAAACATAGAATACTACAGCTATT